>VDFB02003333.1:0-19165 GCA_007258455.2 Sequoia sempervirens | reverse complement strand
AAGATTTGAAGAAAGCCAAAATAATAGCTTCTAATCAAGAGATGGCTAGGAAGATTGCTTTGCTAAAAATGTCCAAAGCTACTCTAGAGTCTTCAAGTTCTAGACATACTAATAATGAGTCATATAAGAAGAAGTCAGATGAACACACTCCTAGTGGAGGTGGTGGTAGAGGAAAAAAAAAGAATGATAATTCTTATTTTGAGGATAATGAAGGAAGCGAGAAAGAGGGAGGTGATGGTGTAAGTGGTAAGGGTAAAGATAGTATCCACTCTGACAATAAAAGAGATGGTGAGCAAAGAGATGTTCATATGGATTGGCATACTAGGAGGCCACTCTAGGTAGATAGATACAAGTAATCGTGTTTCACCAGAATACTTGGATACCCAAACCCTTTCCCTAAAGATTTTTGAGGTCCTAATCTAGTTAGATTCTCCAGTAACAATGCCTTGAGTGGTGAAGATCATCTCAAGGTGCACGTGCCAATGTTATGGATGACTTCGAGGTAGAGGAAAAATATGTCATGATGAAGTTGTTTTTGCAGTCTCTCACTGAAGATGCTGAAGAGTGGTATAGAATTTTTCCTGCTAAGAGCATCAGTTCTTAGGAAGAATTCATGAGGGTTTATAGAGAACAATATGGTGACAAGACTAATTCAAGATCTTTGTTGAATCAATTTAATAATATTTCTAAAGGTCCCAATGAATTTTTTGTTGAGTTAAATACAAGGTTACAAAAGGCTAGGAAGAGGTTTCCTATACCTCATTTAGAATTGAATGATCATGTATGTTTGGTAAACAACTACAATGCTTTTGATGCAAAAATGAGTTACCACTTGCTAGATAAGAATCCTCGGTTATTAAGGGAATCCTTTAAGATGGCGGATAATATTGAAAATATTAGTAGAGAAATTGGTAAAATTGGTAGAAGAGATGATCTAAAACTCTTCAAAAGCTCAAAAAGGGAAGATAAGAGTTCAGGTGCCAAATGGGGAACACTGGAGGATAATATTGATAATTTTATGAAGACTATAAGTGATAAAATTGTAAAACAAGAGAAGGCTCAACCAAAAAATTATCAAAGGAATGAAAGACCTCCTGGGTTGCAAGACCACCCATATAATACCAATTAGTATAATGGGAAGCCTATTCTAAATAATCAGAGGAACACCCAGAATAAAGTTCCCTTGGTGCATGATTTGTCAAATGCCACATTCTTCTCAGCAATGTGCAGTAGCATAGATGGTTGAAGTAGAGGATGACATGCCAGAGGACTGTGATAAACAAAATGAGGAGGATGGTGATGCACTTATGATTATGGGTGATTTTGATGTTGCCGATAGTGAATGCTCTTCTGATGAAGACTCTTATGAAGTGGATGTAGATAATCAAAGGAAAGTTGCTAGTGTATATCATCATAAAGTTCTCTCTGATGAGGATTCTGATAATGATGTTGAGGTTTACAATTTGGAAGCAATAGAAGATGGTGTTTCATTAAGAAGACCCTTAAAAGAGGAGATTGCAAAATATACTACAGTCTTGGCCGCCCAAGCCAGAAGGTCCTATCACTTGAGGAACAAAATGGTCGGTGGTGAACAAGGTAGTCCTAGTGGTTTGTTCATTAAAGAACATAATGCCAAGAGAAAATAACAAGATCCTAATGGAAAAGTGGAACTAGTCAAAGCTAAAGAAGGCAGGGGAGATAAATTTTTTGCTAAGAGAACAAAAAAGCCAAAAGATACTCAAGAACTCAAATCCCCTACTGTGAAGATAAAGAGAGAGAAGAAAAATCCTGAAGTCACAAGGAAGGATGATAAGCTTAAGGTTGAGGAAACAAAAAATCAGCAGAAGGAGAATATCAATGAACAAGGTATGCTCCTAATTGAATTACCCAAGTATACTCCTATTGATATGTTTCAATTACTTAGCCAAGTTAAAGTATTTTTTCCTTTTCTTGAAATGATGAGAATAGAGGAACATAAAGAAAAGGAAGTAGCCCTTATCAATGGTGTTGCTATGGCCTGTAATGATTTAGTGGTGCTCACTCCACCCAAACTGAGTGGAAAAGATAAGAAAGGTAAGGAAGTCGAGGGAGTAATTACTAAGATTCCCTATATTTTCCTAGGAAATTCTATAACTACTTGTCTTGATAAGATAGATCCGTTTTTCCTCACCTTGGTGGTCGGGCGAAATTTTCTAAAGAATTGTATTATTGACTCTAGAGCATCCAACAATATCATGCTAGCTAAAATCATGGAGGCACTAGGGTTGAATGTTGATAGTACTCATGGAAAGCATTATGCCATGGATGTAAGAGAAGTCCCTATCATAGGTGTGATAAATGAACTTCCCTACAGTCTAGTAGCCTACCCTGACAAAGAATTCAAGATGAGTGTGGCAGTGGTAGATATCCAACCTAATTATGGAATGTTGCTATCTCGAAAGTGGAGTGCATCCATGGTAGGTAGTATGTAGTGTGACATGTCTTATGCCACATTTCCCATTGATGGTAAGGATGTTCAAGTGATGAGATAATTGAGGGTGCCACATATGTTGGAGCATGTTCCTGAAGATGACACAATCCTTTTCATAGATATTGATATCAGCGAGTTCAAGGTAGAAGAAGTATCAAGAGAGGTTGATAGATGTTCTGCACCTATAGAAAATGAATTTTTAAGAGTATATGACAAAAATGGACTTTGGAAAATGTACTTTGATGGTGAAAGTTCCAAAGAAGGGTTTGGTGTAGGAAATTTATTGGTATCACCTTCTGGCAATACTTATTGTAGATGTCTTTTTTTCATTTTTTCTTAAAAACAAACATTAGCATTGTCATTTAAAATAAAGAAAAATAAAAACATCTCTATGAAATAATGAATCATGCAAAGTGAAAATTGTGAAAAACACAATAACATGAATCAAACCCTATCTCATAGTGGATTGGTGCTTCCATGAAAAGAATCCATTTCCCAATCATTGATAAGCTCCTAGATGATATGATGAACAAGATTCAAATGCTTAAGATTGTGTCTTAAGTTGTGGAGAGAGATACTAAGATTGTGGATGATTAATACAATAGAGGAGACCTCTATTTATAACCAAGAAGGATAAAAGAATGCCAAACATGGAGGATGTGGGACTAAAGATCCACCAATGACAAGATGCCACTTGTCAACATGTGAGTGGATGGAGGAATGAGCACATTTTGGTCAATGTTCCAAAGAGGGGGAGATTTGAAATTTGAATTTGATGAGAAGATGAGTTAAATACTAAGTTTGACTTGTGCAAGAGACATGTAAGAGATAGGTAAGAGCTCTTAAATGCTTTGTTGGAAGGACAAATCCATTTTGGAGGGATTTTCAAACTTGGAGGAATATTCCCCAAAGATGACAAGTTGAAAATAAATAAAGATTTTAATAAATCATTTAAATGCACTTTCATGTGCAAGTGGCAAAATCTAGAGAATTTTGGAGATTAGGATTAAATTAATCAAAGTTTAATTAATTTAATGAGGGATTAGGTGATTTGACCTATTTGATTTAGATTTATGGATTAAAATAAATCAAAAGGAGATGGAAAATGATTTTAGATTTAATTAAATAAAGATTTGATTTATTTAATCAAAGAAGATGATGTTAGACTAAATCAAATAAATATTAATTTATTTAATTTAATGGAATGATCTAAGGAGATTAATCAATTAAAATTTATTTATTTAATTGATTAGGCGAATATGATTTAATTAAATATGAGGAATGGATGTTGTCAATTTTGTGTGTCTACTCTTATAAGTTCTCTTTCACATTGTCTTTTGTTTACACAAATAATGTGGCACAGTATGAAGCCTTATTATTGAGATTGAGATGGGATGAGAAGAATGGAATAAAGAAGTTAATGGTGATTGGTGATTCTGAGCTGGTGATTTCCCAAGTAAGAGCTAAGTATTCCTATAAGAATAACAAACTAAAGCAATATAGAAATGTTGTCTGGGATTCCATTGAGTAGTTTGATGCTTTTGGAATTGATTGGATGGAAAGAGGAGATAATAGAGTAGCCTATTTACTTGCTAATATTGGATTGAGACCTGATGATATAAATTTCATAGGAATCTCTAAGGTTGAGATACAGACAAGGCCTTCCATCTTTGACAATGTGTACAACTAGCAGATCTTAAATGGTGATGAAGATCTTCTAATATTTTTGAATTGTGTTGATGAATATGAAGGTTAGGAGATTGAATTTGGTGGGATTTTTGAGAATATTAATGGATAGGACATAGTGTTTGGAAAAGAGATCATCTAGTTAAAGATAAATAGAATCCCCAAAGGCCTTGTAGCTCTTGAAAGGGTCTTTGATAGTCAAGATAGAAGCAATGCCAAGACAACCACTACTCACCTAGAAGACTTGGAGGTAGTAAATTTTGGGATTGAAAATTCCCATAAGAAAGTTTATGTAGGAAAGAAGATGAAGCCAAAGGTGAAGGCAATGTTAAGTGCCTTACTTAGAAAATACAGACATGTGTTTTCTTAGTCATATGATGACTTGAAAGCTTACATAGAGGAATTGTTTCAGCATGAGATTCCTTTGAAGGAGAATGCTAAACCTTTCAAGACAAAGAAAAGACCGATTAATCCTACTTTATCTCCCAAGGTGCAAGAGGAATTGGTAAAGCTAAGAGATGTTGGTATTATAAAACCCATTAGACACTTCATGGGTATCCAATCTGGCACCAGTAAGAAAAAAGAATGGTGACATAAGATTGTGTGTTGATTTCAGGAACCTAAATATATCCTCATTAAAGGACAATTATCCATTGCCAAACATGGAAGCTATGTTATAAAAGGTGACTAGATGTGAGCTATTGTCAAAGATGGATGGTTTTTTAGGTTATAATCAAGTGAAGGTAAAGGAGTTTTAGCAATATAAGACTGCATTCACTACTCCTTGGGGCACCTATGTTTATGCCAGAATGCCTTTTGGCTTAATGAATGTGGGTGCCACTTTATAGAGAGATACGCATGTAGCTTTCTCATATTTTATTGATTTATTTATGGTTGTGTATCAAGATGACCTAACTGCTTACTCTAAAAAAGATCATTGTATGCATTTAGAAAATGTATTTTTTAGGTCATTAGAATATGGGATATATCTAAATCTAAAGAAATGTGCTTTTGGGGTCACTGAGGGAAAGTTTTTGTGGCACATTGTGTCTAAAGAGGGAGCAAGGATAGACCCTGAAAGAGTAGTAGCCATAGACAAGATCCCTCAACCAAAAAATGTCAAGGGAATTCAGTATTTTTTTGGAAAAATAATTTTGTTAGGAAGGTTTTTGACTAAATTTGTAGAAATCACAAGACCTATTTCCAAAATGCTAAAGAACGGTGAAAAGGTGCTTTGGAGTGGGGAGCCTAGTCAGGCTTTCAAAAACATTAAACAAGCTATCAAAGAGGCTCTGATTTTGAAGTCTCCCAATTTTTCCAGACCAATGCACATTTTCTCTTTCGCCTCTTTTCACACCATTGTTGTTGTTCTATTACTAAAAAATGAGGAGGGATTTGAACAACCCATTGCATTTTTTAGCAAATCTTTACAAGCTACAAAGTTAAAATATGACACTATTGAGAAGCAAGCATATTCTTTGGTAAAGGATGTAAAGAATTTTAGAACTTACCTAAAGGGAGCTACTATCATAGCTTTTGTACCAAGTGTTGTTGTGAAAGATATTTTCACTCAGCAAGAGACTACAGGCAGAAGGTGTAGATGGATCAATAGGATCCAAGAATTTAACATTGATGTTCAAATCACCAAATTAGTAAGAGGTCAAGGCCTAGCTAAATTAATGATAGAAGCTAATTTGGAGGCTAACCAGATCAATCAGGCTGAAGTGATAGATATTGCACCTATCCGTGATATGAAAACATGCAGATGGTATAGAAGAATTGTCCAGTACTTACAGACTCTGCAGTGTCCTAAAAAAATGACTAACAATGACAAGAGAACATTGAAATTGCATGCCATCAAGTATGTGATTATTGACAATGAAATATGGTAGAGAAGCTTGGATGGTATAATTCTTAAATGTGTGGATGGAAAGAAGGCACTAGAACTATTGCACGAAATGCACAATGGGGTGTGTGGTGGTCATTACATGGCAAAGACCACTGAACACAATATTTTAAGAGAAGGATTTTGGTGGCCTACTATTTTTAAGGATTCTCACAAGTTTGTTAAGACTTGTGATTCTTGTCAAAGGTTTGTAGGAAAGCTGAAGTTATCAATGTGTTTACCACTTAGGCCTATGAAAATTCAATCTCCTTTCCAATGATGGGGGATTGATTTCATTGGATAGATACCAAAAAAATCTAGTGGAGGCCACTCATGGATCATTGTTGCCATTGATTATTTCACAAAGTTGGTAGAAGCAATACCCAAGAAGAAAGCAACAAGTAAGCTGGTGGTGGTTTTCCTATTAAATAGTATTCTCATAAGATTTGGAGTTCCTGATAAGATTATCTCAAATAATGCTATGTATTTCATGTCAGATAAATTTTGGGAATTTTGTGAGAAACATGGTATACATGTTTCTTATTCATCGCCTTACCATCCCCAAGGAAATGGTCAAGCTGAGTCTAGTAATAAGAGCTTGATGAAAATAATCAAGAGAGTGATGGAGAAGAACAAAAAAGCTTGGGACTCAAAGCTAAAGTTGCCACTTCCAGCAGATAGAGTGACTGTGAAAAAGGCTACTGGTTATTCACCATTTGGCTTAGTATATGGTCTAGATGCTAGATTGCCACAGAATAACCTGCTAAAGATGTATAAGTTCGTGTAGGAGTATCATGAGGAGATATGTGATGATATGAAGCACAAAATAAATAATCTAGTGCAATTGGATGAAACTAGAAGAGAAGCTCATGCTAAAAACATGAAGATGCAATTGCAAGTTAAGCTTTTAAATGATAAGAGAGCTTCTCCCAAAAAAATTGAGGTAAATAGTATGGTGTTAGCCAACAATGTGAGGGCTCAAGACCAGGGTAAACATGGAAAGTTTGAAGCATTATGGGTAGGACCTTATTTGATAGCCAACACACATGGGAAGGACTCTTATTTCCTTCAAAGCTTAACAAGTGAAATTTTTGAACTGCGAGTACATGGACAATTTTCTTAAAGCCGTACTTCTCCTAAGTATATTATTTTTCCATGTACATTGTAGGTTTTGTACATTATGTATATAGGTTTGTTTTCTTTTGTTTGTCTACTTTGGGCATGCTAGCTAGTTCGGGTAGCTCCCTAATTTTGGTCCTTTTGTTTTATTCCTTGATTTTTGTCTGCTTCAACCTAATATTTTAGGATCTCACCATGCCTACAAGAGGCATGCATCCCTGGTTGAAGCCATTGATGGAACCTCCAATTTTTTATGTTCCATCGCAAAGCCTTGTCATGTTTTGGCTAATACCTGTGGGGTTAGAGTTTATTTTCTCTTCACTATTGAGGGGTTATGTTTCACTATTGACTTCTTATTTCCCATCATCAGAAACATTAAAACATCTTATTCCATCCACAGTTGTAGGGTAATCAGTCCCCCATGCCTAGGTCTGAGTTTCTCATTTTTATAAGGTTAAGTAAAGGGCCCTTTACTTTACATCCTTTACATTTTATAACTTAGGAGTCTTTGATCCCTTTCTATTGTATCATCCTAGAGCATCCCCTTCATTAGAACAACTTATGAACATTGCTTAAAAGTTTTCACTTAAGTCATGTCGGCCATCTCTCTTTATCGCTCATTGCTGATTACTTTAGGAGTGTATGTTCCGAATTGGTGACAAGCGATGAGTGGTAATTCTTTTTTTTCACTCATCATGAATAACTGTTGGAGCTCTTGATATCAATGTGTGATGAGCGATGTTCTTTGTATTGATTGAAAGATTGCCTATCGCTAATAGCTTTTGAGCCGAAAGTATTATAATAGTGATAAGCAATGGTCTCTAGCCTTATGTTCTTGTCATCATCACTCATCGTGGATGATTATGAAATGATAAAATTCAATTAGCAATGGGAAATGTGATGGGTTTCCCGTGCATCACGTATCACAGATATGTTTTAAGTGATAATTTCTATATTAGCGATACACGATACACAATGTCACTATGTAGATCTCTCATCACTAATTTCTTGCAAATTATATGAGGAGAATTAGCGATGAGCAATGGTTTGATGTTTTTGTATTATCACTCATTGTGGATTCATTCTAAAGGTTAAGTTCCAAAGTAGCGATGAGTGATGGAGTTCTATGTTTAAAGTTTCTTTTGCTAATTTGAATAAATCTTATTTGCAATGTCTTTTGTACCATTGATTTTCATGTAGGTGTAAATGTCTTACCTTAGTGTCATTATTGTATCTCCTGTCACTAATAGGATGCAAGGTGCAAATTTTTAACTAGCAATGTGCAATGGGAAAATGAACATGATCCAAGACGGGCCATAGATCTAAGGGTTGAGATTTCATTTCATGGATGGTTGCATTGCTAATGGAGTTGGTCAAGGATGAGACATATCAACGATAAGCGATAACTATTGCATGAAGAGGCAACGTGGAAAAATCTCGAGGACATCATATAAAGCAAGGAAGAAAGTAGTGAGGTGAATTGATAACTATTGATATAGTTTTAAAATAAAGTGATCAACAATCAGG
The DNA here is from genome assembly GCA_007258455.2 of Sequoia sempervirens. Lineage (NCBI taxonomy): Eukaryota > Viridiplantae > Streptophyta > Pinopsida > Cupressales > Cupressaceae > Sequoia > Sequoia sempervirens. The sequence goes on along the minus strand of VDFB02003333.1, from coordinate 10,478 downwards.
ATTTAAACATGAATGACTAATTGTCAATTTACTTGCGTAAACTTACTATCAAGCATTAATGGTGGCATGCTTGTCTCTTGGCCAAAAAAGAAAGTAGATACTTGGTTGATCATGCATTTGGATTTTCTCATAAGCATAAAGGATACCAAAAGTTGAGAAAATTGTGCAGGAAGCTCCAAAAAATACAATAGCAAGTGTGGTCAAGTGTTCACCTGAGTAAGCAAATTGTATATCTCTTTCTAGTTGAAGTATTAAGGTGAAATACCTTAGAAAGCTAATAGGGAATTAGGAAGATTGTATGCTTTACCATTGATGATAGATTCAATTTAGTGATAAGTGTTGGGTAAAGTTTGGGGAGATAGTTTTGCTCACTAAGTAATGCCTTGTGTTCTCATACTTGTAAATACTTTTTTGTAGAATTTTGGTTGAATCCTTGTAAACCTTTATACTCCATAATGATTTCACCTAGCACTACAAGATCTTATAAAACCATCTATATTTCATAAAATATATTTTAAAAAGAGTTATTTGAATAAATTAATAAAAAATAAGAATAATTTTATTTTTCCTTTTTTTATTTTTTATTTTGTGTGTGTGTTCTAATGATTTTAAAAAATCATTGTAAAACTTGTCTTTTTGATGCAGGAGCATCCAGTGGTGTAAGGGTAATCTTGCATCACCCAAAAATAGTTAAATTTCAATTTTCTCAGTTTTAAATGTTTTTACATTTTTGGATACCCTTTTTGTCATAATGAAATTCCTAATTTATGGTTTTTATTTTCTATTCTTGGGTTGAAAGATATTGCAGTTTTAGTTTCCTAGATTTGCACCTGAAAATCTTCTGAGTTGGATTTGAGGCACTTAGAGTTCATGGAACAGCCCCGAAACTTGCCAAAATCAGCATAGCAAATTTTGAGCGTTTTATTGACTTTGAGACCTTTCCAATGGTTCAAACGGTTTGTGAATTGGAGTCCCGAATCAAAAGTTATGGCCTCGGGAAGTTGGCACACTTTCTAGAAGATACAATTGCAAATGTTCTTTTGAAATTTGAACTTCAAGTTGTAATTTTTCGGTGCTAAACCGCCTAAACTCAAATTTCAATGTTGTTTTGGCTCCAAACTAAAGAGGAGCTCTATTTATGGGCGGGTTTCTAATTTTTGGGTAGCTTTTCGAGAACAAGCTCGCATATTGTGAAAGGGTTATTCTGTAGCTTTTTGTAACTTCCATGTGTTGTAGAACTTGGGGATTTGAGATCCTCTGCATGTAAGAAGCTCCATTTTCTAAATAATAAAATTATTCTCTTATTTGTGGGTTATTTTCTATGTCTCGGGCTGCGCCCTCATCAAGTGGTATAAGAGCGGGGTTTTCTTGAGCATGTGGACAGATCGCCGATCGTGAGGCAGTTCGCATCAGGACCATGGTTGTGGGTCGAGGTCAAGAAAGATGCCTCCAAGAGTGATGCTTGGTAGGCGTTGTGGTGTCAGAGGTGGTCGAGGCGGCAGAAATGCTGGTGGAAGAGATGCATTGGTAGCCCTCCAGAGACAGATTGATGCCTTACAAGAGCAGTTGAGAAGAGGGTTAAACCCGAGGGAGGAAAGTGAGGATGAAGGAGAGGAAGAAGGTTCAGATGTAGAAGAGGAAGAAGAACCAATTGATCAAGACCAAATGCGGCTAATAAAGGCCATTTTGAAGATTGGGAAAAGACCTAGAGCAGAAGTCCCGAGTTATTTCGGAAGTCTAAACCCAGAAGAGTTGATCGACTAGATCAATGAGCTAGAAGAATATTTTGAGTATGAGGAAATAGAGGACCCAGATTGGGTTAAGTTTACGAAAATGAAGGTAAAGGGCCATGCCAGTATTTGGTGGGAAGAGGTCTAGTTGGAAAGAAATCAAAGAGGAAAATGAAAGATCACCAGATGGGATTGCATGGTAGAGAAATTGAAGAAGCAGTTCATACCAGTGGACTACGAGTTAGATCTGTTAAAGAAATTGCAAGGGTTGAAGCAAGGAAGCAGATATGTGAAAGAATATATTAAAGATCTTCACAACATAATCATCAGAACGGGTCACACAAAGGCCAATAAGGAGAAGGTAGCCTGATATCTTAATGGGTTACGACCAAGCATTCAGGAGGAGTTAAGCCTAGTCAGAATGACCACCATTGAGGATGTGTATCAGTTTTCTCTGAAGGTGGAAGAGAAGCTGAAAAAAGGATTTGATGGCAAGCAAAAAGGACGAGGAGGTCAAAGCGAAAGGGGTAATGGAAGACCTTCAAGAAGCTGAAATGATGATGAAAAGAAAAGTGAAGATGTGGGTACAAGCCGAAGCCAAATGAAAGAAAACTTCTACCGCCACCGTGATCAAAACAGTGGTGATCAAAGAGGTAGAGGACGAGGGAGATATGGACAAGGATCTGGAAGAGGTGGTTTTAGAGGAACGTGTTTCCAGTGTGGTGAAGAAGGGCATCGAGCCTATGAATGTCCACAACACCAAGGAAGGGCAGACAAAAGGACAGAAGGTCATGGAAGGGTTGCACATGCAGATGAGGAGGCTCAATTTGAACATTCAGATGATGTTGAAAGGGGAGAATCCCTAGTGATTAGGACAGCCCGTGACTAAGGAAAAAGAACAAGAATAGAGGAAGAATCTGTTTCGCACAAGGTGCAAGTGAAGGAAAATGTTGTGATGTCATTATTGACAAGTGGGAGCACTAATAATTTGGTGTCGAGAAGATGGTCACAAAGTTGAAGCTGAAGAGGGAAAGGCACCCGCATCCATATCAGATTGCCTGGTTGCAGAAAGACCACAAAGTTTTGGTCAATGAGCATTGCCTAGTAAAGTTCAAGATCGTGAGCTACCATGATGAGGTACTCTGTGATATCATCCCCATGGATACATGTCACATGTTGTTGGGGAGGCCATGGTAGTTCGATAGGCGAGCTATACATGATGGCCATGCAAACACTTATTCCTTGACAAAGGATGGGGTTCGTCACAAATTGCAAACCCCTGAAGGAGACCGAAGAAAAGGTATGCAGTAGTGCTAGAATTTGTTATGTAGATGGAAGAAAATTTTTAGAAGGTATGAAGCATGAGCATGTGTGTTATGCATTGATTCCTAAAGTGAGTAAGGAGGATAGTGAGAAGGTTCCAGAAGAAGTTTCTGGGATGTTGGATGAGTTTTAGGATATTGTTTCTAATAATGTACCTGAGGGTATACCACCAATAAGGAAGATTAGTCATCAGATTGACTTGATTCCTGGAGCCAGCTTGCCAAATAAGGCAGCTCATAGAATGACTCCAGCAGAAAATGAGGAGTTGAACAGACAAGTTCTAAAGTTGTTGAGAAAGGGTTTGATACGGGAGAGTTTGAGTTCATGTGCAGTACCTGCAGTACTAGCACCAAGAAGGATGGGGAGTGGAGGATGTGTACAGATTCTCAAGCCATAAACAAGATAACAATCAAGTATAGATTTCCCCTGCCAAGGATGGATGACCTGATGGACTATTTGAGTGGAGCTCAGTACTTCACAAAGATTGATCTGAAGAGTGGATATCACCAGATCCAGATTCAAGAGGGAGATGAATGGAAGACTACCTTCAAGACTAAAGAGGGCCTGTACGAGTGGTTAGTCATGCCTTTTGGGCTAACTAATGCACCGGAAAGCACATTCATGCCGTAATGAGGTACTAAAAAGAATTTCAAAGTTTTGTCATTGTGTATTTAGATGATATTTTTATTTTAGTAAGACGCTGGATGAGCATCTGGATGCATATTCGAGAGCCTTTGGAGTAGTTAAGAGAAGAGAAACCTGGATTAACTAAGAAGCGCTTTGTGAAGAGGGAGTTAGTGTACTTAGTTTGTCTCGTGCTACGTCCTCAAGCATTGACCCGTGAAGAAGCAGCGAAGGCTATTTTGGAAATGGCCTACCCCAAGAACTACTACTGAGGTGAGATCTTTCCATGGTTTGGCTAGTTTTATAGAAAGTTCATTAGAAACTTCAGTAGTATTTGTGGACCCCTGACTGAAACAATGAGAGGGGATAGAAAAGAATTCAAGTGGAGCACTAGAGCAGCAAAAAGTTTTGAACTGTTGAAGCAGAAGGTGACAGAGCAACCTGTTCTAGCCCTCCCAGATTTCAACAAGGTGTTTCAAGTGGATTGTGATGCCAGTGGTTGTGCCATTAGAGTAGTGTTGAGCCAAGAAGGTAAACCCATTTCCTATTTCAGTGAAAAGTTAAATGATGCCAAGAGAAAGTATTATGTATATGATCAAGAATTTTATGTAATAGTTCAAGCATTAAAGAAATGGAATAATGAGCCTAAAGGAATTTACAGCCCCTGGTATCGGGACATCAAAGTTCCTTAAAAGACCTGGGAAATAGTCAGGGAAAATTAAATCAGAGGCATATGAAATGGGTAGAGTTTTTGCAGAGTTATACCTTTGTTTTGAAACATAGGAGTTGGAAGTCAAATAGGGTTGCAGATGCCTTAAGTAGGAGGCATACATTGATGACAAAGATGCAGATTGAAGTGGTTGGGTTCAATGAACTCAAGACACTGTATGCAGAAATCCTGATTTTGCAGAGGCTTGGAAAGCTTGCAAGGAACTTGTTACAGTGGATAGGACAAGGTGGCTAGATTTAATAATCCAGGATGGCATGTTATTTAAGGGAAGTCACCGGTGTATCTCAGGAGTTCCATGAGAGGGAGAACCATAAAGGAGAAGCATAGTGGAGTTCGGTATGACATTTTTAAATGATAAGACCATTACCATTGACAAGTGAGCATTGCCATTACCCTGTTTCTTGTCGTGGATGTGAAGAAGTCTGTACAAAGCTGCAAGAGTATGCCTGCGATGGCTAAAGGAGTGAGCTAGAATACAAGCTTATATCAGCCCTTACCTGTACCAGAGAGGCCATGGGAGGATATAAGTATGGACTTTGTTCTTGGTTTGCCAAGGACACAACGAGGGAATGATTCAGTCTTTGTGGTGGTTGATAGGTTTTCGAAGATGGCACATTTCATTCCATGTCAGAAGACCCATGATGCAGTCCACATTGCTGACTTGTTCTTCAAAGAAGTGGTGAGGCTACATGGTCTGCCAAAGAGTATTGTTTCAGATCGTGACACCAAATTTGTGGGGTACTTTTGGAGGACCTTGTGGAAGAAGCTAAAGACAGAGTTGAAGTTTTGCGACACCAATCCAAAATAGAGGATGGGGAAAGCTAGATAGAGGTTGTTAACAAGAGTCCGGTAACCCATCAAATGTTGCAGGAGATAAACCTTAAGTGATGGACTCTTGATCTTACCCCCAGTAAAATTTTCTTTTTACAACAATTTCGCTTCAACGTAAGCACCGGGTAGATCGTAATCGCTCCGCATTGTGTATGGAGGTGCAGCCCCAGAACACTAATTGGAGGAAGACGGACCTCAAGAGAAGAAAAATAAGTGTCGGGGTTTAGACGGCGTAACACATCAAGAATATACATGAGAAGGTATGAGAACACATTAATAAGATGAATATGCAATATAAGGCTAAGGCAGATCAGAAAAGGAGGAATAAGGAGTTTCAGATTGGTGATGAAGTAATGGTCCACTTGAGGAAAGAAAGGTTTCCCGTGGGAACCTATAACAAATTGAAGATGAAGAAATTCGGTCCCTTTAAGATTTTGAAGAAGCATGATTCGGGGAATGCATATGAGGTAGATTTGCCTGATGGAATCAACATTTCCCCTGTGTTCAACATTTTAGATTTGACTGAGTATCATGAAGGAGGAATGGAGGAAGCACTAGCAATAGGGCAGTATGGCATTCCAACACCTACTCTTCAGAAAGGGAGGAGATTGAAGCAACGGATAGTCATGTGGGAAGGAGTACCGTAAAACAAAAGGAAGAATATCTAGTGAAAATGGAGAGGGAAGGCATGTGGAAGACACCCATCCCCGCTATCTAAGGCAAATGTACTTCGAACGGTTGGTTTTCTCACCATTTGAGACGCGGACTCGGTCACTTCTCAACAAATTACCCTCGGGTGTTTGTGTGAGCATCTAGTGGTGTATGTGGGCAATCTTGCATCACCCAAAAATAGTTAAATTTCAATTTTCTCAGTTTTTAGATGTTTTTACATTTTTGGATACCCTTTTCGTCATAGTGAAATTCCCAATTTATGGTTTTTATTTTCTATTCCTGGGTTGAAAGATATTGCAGTTTTAGTTTCCCAGATTTGCACCTGAAAAACTTCCGAGTTGGATTTGAGGCACTTAGATTTCCCGGAATGGCCCCGAAACTTGCTGAAATCGGCGTAGCGAATTTTGAGCATGTTATTGACTTTAAGACCTTTCCAACAGTTCAAATGGTTCATGAATTGGAGTTTCGGATCAAAAGTTATGGCCCCGGGAAGTTGGTGCACTTTCTAGAAGATACAATTGCAAATGTTCTTTTGAAATTTCAACTTCAAGTCGTAATTTTTTGGTGCCAAACCACCTAAACTCAAATTTGAATGTTGTTTTTGCTCCAAACTAAAGAGGAGCTCTATTTATGGGCGGGTTTCTAATTTTTGGGTAGCTTTTCGGGAACAAGCTTGCATATTGTGAAAGGGTTATTCTGTAGCTTTTTGTAACTTGCATGTTTTGTAGAACTTGGGGATTTGAGATCCTCTACATGTAAGAAGCTCCATTTTCTGAATAATAAAATTATTCTCTTGTTTGTGGGTTATTTTCTAAGTCTCGGGCTGCGCCCTCATCACTTTTTTAGAGCTATCAAGAGACATTGACATCATTTGATCACTTAACACAACACTTCAAATTTCCTTAAGAGAAACAACCCAATAATCATTAGACTTAACATCTAGCATATGATTCGTCATATCAATCATAAAACACAAATGACAATTAGAGCGTATAATAATTCTACTTATCATTAGATGATAACACAACACTTCACACCCTTAACTAAAGCAACATAGTATTCATTAAATATTACATCTAGAGTATGATTGATTATATTGAATTTGTGTAAAATGAAAGAGTACTATAGTTTTACATTCCACAACTCCTAGAGTTAAGGAGACCACCTCTCTCACCAAAATTCATGATGGAGTAAAATAATGTAGAGGAAAAGTGCATCCTTTACTACAATTGTATGTTTTATGTGATTTTACATGAGTGTTATTAATATTTGAATATAACTATTTTGACTCTTTAGGAACACTCACATACCCTAAAATTAAACCGCTCACTTCAATTATAAAACAAAACACTTTAAGCCAACATTCACCTAGTCCCTAGTAACTTTCCATCTTCAATTAGATTATACCTATGATCTTATCTTGTGGAATATATCAAGGGCTTGAGACAATACTATATAGCTCAAAAAAAATGATCAACTCCAAGAAAACAAATATTGAGATAGTTATTATCAATCAATATATACACCAAAAGTTTCAAATTAGGTGTTTGGGTTTGTCTATTTAATGGCATTATCCTTAGATTGATTTCAACATAATTGCATGCACCATATAGTATTGTTCATTGTGCAATCTCACAATTCATACAAACTTACAATTGTAAAATCACATTGTGGTCTCACGTATCTACTCAATCAATCTCTCTCTATATATATAAATTTAAAATGTATTTTTTTATATAATTTATTTATTATCTTCTAATAAAATAAATAAATTATTTTAAGTAGGATCGTTTTATTTTCCTATAGAAGGACAAAGACATATATTAGTGTTCACATTTAAGAGGTTAAAGATGCGTAAATTTCTCGCTAAAATTAATAGCGTGAATATTGTAAATGCATTCTAAAATCTACGGAATGCACTCTGAAACATTTGGAATTTTACAAAGTTAAAGGAGTTGTTGGGTGGGGGCTCATTGTATGAAGTACAATGAAGACGATATTTTTTTTTTATATTGAACAAAGCAAATTACAAAAAAATGAGAGCTACTAGTAGCTAGCTAAAAAGAATGAACATGACAAATCATCACAAGATATACAATAGCCAGAAGGTTGAAAGTTCATTACATATGTTGAACAATTTTACTTTTCTAGACATTACTAGCTGACTGAAATTGCAACACTTGGTCTTTAATCCACTGAAGATGATCATTGGCTGCCATATTCTTCTTGCATAAAACTAGAAGTTGTGAGAACAAAAAAGCCACCTGGAGAAAGATGCTAGAGTCAAGCCTTAAAGTCTCAGTTGGCAGATGAAAGTTCTTAGAAAACGTTGTAGAACATCGAGCTTTCCATATATGCCTCAAAATAACCTACCGAATAGAATCAACAATAACATTGTTGCGCATTCCCAAACCAAGGATAGCCTCTTTCCAATTGAGAACATGCAAGAAGATAGCTGAAAAACTATTAAACATAGCTGACCATTGTTGTTTAAGAAAAAAGTAGTCCCAAAATATATGTTTCATACTCTCAGTGCAAAGAAAAAATGGGCAATTGTTTGGTTGAACCATCATACATTTCAATCTATCCCCAACAGGAAGTTTGCAATGTACAATTTTCCAAACCAGCACTTGTGTATCATAATCAGCTTTTGATCTCCATATTTGAGCACTAATTTTCATCAAAGATTTGGCACTAAATCTACATTTCCACTTATGATTAAGATGAGGAATAAGAGGCTAGCAAGGAAGGATTTGAGAGTAAACCTTCTTCAAAGGAAAAAAATTGAACGAACTATATGACAGCCATCTCCAATCTTTGAAAAAATTACAATCTTTGGGAGTACAAAGCTTCATAGAGAGGTCAATAGGAACTAAGGACTATATAAATATCAAAAAATGTTTAAATTTTTCACTCAACCCATACTCCTCCTTGATGAAATGCCAAGAAGCCCAATCAAATGTGTTAAAATCCTAGATATCTTTGAATTTTTGAATACCTTTCTTAAACAAATAATAAGCTTGCTTTGGGAAGCTAATAGCTAGAGGCTGGATGTGATAAGTAATAAGTCTATTCCACCAAATAGAGGCTGAAGAAAAATTGAAGCCATGCTATAAGGAGGCATTGTTCCACTCTAAAAATTGGCATGTTTTTTGGCAAGCCTTCCAAATGGATTGAAGAGGAAAAGAGTCTCTGATTTTAAAGAAGGGGGACATTAATATCTTATCCAACCAATGAACATCTTTCCATTTTTTTTAATTACAGCTTCCTTTATTCTATGACGGACCAATATTTTCCATGGCTCATCCCCACTCACAGCTCGAATGATCCATTTAGTCACAAGGAAAATCCCTTGAGTTTTGGGGTCTATAAGGCCAAGGCCACCTTTAGTTTTGGGTTGAATGCAGTGAGACCAAGAAGAAGCAATAAAACCAACATTACCATCCCATTTAGACAAAAGAAATTTTTGAATTATTTTATTCAATTCTTCATAACCTTGCTTGGAATGCATCCAACATGATGAGTAATAAACATGAGCAACAATAAGAATCTTGTTAGCAACTTGTATTTTACCAGCTAAAGAAAGAAATTTGTGGCCCCAATTGACCAGTTTAGTTTTTAGTTTATTTAAAAACCACCTCCACATTTCAGAAAGAGAGACCCCTATACCAAAAGGAATACCCAATTACCTTGTTATCTCCCCATGTCTAATAAGCCTCTAGTCTTTAGGAATCCAATGAGGAATGGAGCAGTTATGGGACATTAAAATTTTAGTTTTGTTATGAGCAAGTTGAGAACTAGAAATAGCACAGTAAAGATCAAGGATGCCCAAGGTATGATTTAATTCCTCTTCAGAATTTTGAAGAAACAACATGCTATCATTAGCAAAGTGAGAATTGACAACCACCTTATCCTTAGGAATAGATATACCTCTAATAAGCTTCATCTGAGTAGGCTTTTCAAGAAGATATCCAAGTGCATCAGCAGTAAGAACATATAAAAAGGGTTGATAAAGGACGCCCTTTCCTTATGGAATGTTGAAGCTCAAAAGGTGTTGAAATAGACTGATTAATAACAAGGTGAGCATTATCATCTTTAAACAAATTTGCACATGATTCTGGATCTTTGGACTGAAGCCCAACCATTACAATATTTTAAGAATGAAACGCCAACTGATTCTTTCATAAGCCTTATCATAATCTAACTTGATCACTAAAGCATTTTGACCTATTTGTTGAGCCCACTCCATAGTCTCCCAAGCCAACATAAGATTATCAAGTATAAATCTGCCTTTAAGGAAACCTGTTTGTTCAGATCTCACAATACCTTGCACAATAGGCTTAATCCTGATAGCTAAAGCTTTAGCTATGATTTTGTATGAAGTATTGAGCAAGGTAATTGGTGTCCAACCAGCAATAGAATCCTCATTTTTCCCTTTAGGAATAAGTTTGATCAAGCCTTTGTTAATACTTGAACCTAAGGACCCCTTTTGGAGAGCTTCCAAGTAAAGCATATAAAAATCATCTTTGATATGATGCCACATGGTTTGGTAAAATTCAGCTGGAAGA
>VDFB02003332.1:0-28520 GCA_007258455.2 Sequoia sempervirens | reverse complement strand
TTTTAGTGTTGAATTGTGATGATCAAGTTAAGTGCACGTGAATTCCTAAGTAGAGAATGTGAATGCAAAGGAGAGCAGAGTGTTAGAGTAGAGTAATATGAAGTGTGTTGATTCAATATTTTGAGCTTCAATGGAATTTTATTTCTTGCATATTGTAGGTGCATTTTTAGTAGTTCAAATCTTGAAAATGATTCACCCCTCTCTTCTATTTCTCTTATTCTCTAGACAATGAGTCCACCAGATAGTGATTCCTCCTTGAAGTGAGCCTTTTTGTAATATCTTATAACTGGTTATAATATATTGTGAGCTAATCCTCACTGTGGTTTTTCCATCTTTGGGTTTTCCACATAAAAAATTGGTGTTCATGTGTTGATGATTTTTTTATGCTTTCCTTTCTTACTAAAAATTAATTATGATGCTTGAAATGAATGTTTAAATGGTTAAGTGGTTTTAGAGAATACTAATTCACCCCCCTCTTGGTATTCCGAGTGTTCAACAATTTGTATCAGAGCTTGGTTCCTTTAATTGGCTTGACCATTGAGGTAGATATTGGAATCGAACACATGGCTACAAAGAGATATCCTACTCCAAAATAAATTCCTATGGTAGGATTTACTAAAGAAGACTACATTGTTGATATGGAAGGCTAACTCAAATCTACCTTGGATGATTTGAATAAAGCAAAATCTGAATAATAGCGATCTAAAAAATGATTTTAGTGATGCAAATGAATGCATTAATATATTGGGAGAGAAAATCAAGAAAGATACATATTGGATCAAAGAGCTCAAGCAATCAAATGAGATCATTCCCAGCCTGAAATTATAGATTGAAGAAAGTAAAAGAGTTGAAGATTACCTAAATGCTAAGATGAAAGAAAAATTTGAAGAATTCTCAAAGCTTGAACAAGAAGTTGTAACCTTGAGATTAGATTTGGAGAAAACAAAGATTCATGAAGAAAAATTCAAGATGAGCTTTGCAATTCTTGATGAAATGATTGGAAATCAAAAGAATTCTAAAGATAAAGGTGGATTAGGGTTTGAAAAAGGAGAAATTTCAAAGACAAATCAAACTCTGAACAAGACTGAAAAGAAGATTGAGGACAAGTAGAGAAATGGCAAGCAGGTCTGAAATCAAAGGAAAAAATTCAAAAGACCACCAATCAGACAACCAAATGCACAAAGGTACCCATCTTTTAATTTTTTTGTTATTCTTAAAATAAATTTGGACATAAGCGTTGAACGCATAAGACAACTGAGAGGGGGGTGAATCAGTTGTACATTTAAACATCAAAGCAACACTAGAGGTACACAACAGTGATACTACTAATAACAACATAATGCAGCCAATCAAAGCATCTCCATAGACCTATTGACATTAATGCAACAACAAAGATATTTTTGTTGGAAGAATGAAGAATAATGATTATCTCTACAGTTTTGTGTTGTCATTGATGTCACCATGTTACTCGGGTTGTGACTGCAAGGCTAAGTCAATGATTGATCCAATATTTTGGTCTGGTATCTAAATTGGTACACAAGCTACACCCTCTGATATTTTAGTACACAATCCTCCACGATTGATAGTTGTTGCTTGCGGTTTTGGAAAATAGTTTATGGTTGCTGAAAGCATGTATGTTCAAAATCTCTCATGTTCTAGTGCTTGTACAATGTACATCAACATTATTATGTTGATTACTTTTTTCAATTAAGTCTATTTTTGGCCGACTTCATGAATAAGTTGTGATATAGTGAATTAATTTTGTTATACGAATATATGTGCACGATCTATATTAGGTCCATGATGATGTAGCATGTTGAGAGTTTTAATTTCCTTTTGGAAAGATTTTGTGAATACTTGAAGCCGACAGTTGGTATTTTTTGTAAACAAGGAAATGCATCTAATCAAGCTAACCTAATTGATGCTTGCAGATGGATCAAGTATGTATGTTGAACAATTTTTGAATTTTTTGAGATCGACAGGGCAGTTGTGAATGTGAAGGAGAAGAAGTGTGAATATGATGAAGTGCATTAAGTCTGTTTATTGAGCATACTTAGAGTTGTATCAGCACTTGTTAGGTGCACTCTCATCAGTTCATTATGGTTGTGAAGCCTAATTTTGTTTTGTAATATTTTTGTAGGCAGTAAGCCTCCCTGTTGGATAGTGAGTCCTTTTTGTAGGCAGTGAGCCTTTGTATCTGGACAATGAGTCCTCTTCTAGGCAATGAGCCCTTGGCAATGAGCCTTTGTATTCAGTTTTTCTATCTCTTTATATTGTGAGTTAATCCTCACTGTGGTTTTTCCCTCATTGGGTTCTCCATGAAAAATTTGGTGTTCTTTGTGTTGATTTCGTTTTCTATTATCTGCATTTCATGTTCATACTTAATAACAGAATAGTGTGGTTGTGAAATTGATAAGTGTTGAAGTTTTGAGTTTAAATTTGGTGACAACTGATTCACCCCTCCCTCTCAATTGTCTTGTGCTTTTTTAACAATTGGTATTAGAGCTTTGGTTCCTTGGTATAGAGCTTAACTGCTTGAGGAAGATCCTAAAGGTTGATCAAATGGATGATAAAGAAGAACTTTGGGTTGCACTTGAGGATCTTGATAAAGTTGAAAATGAAAACAAAGATCTGAAGGAAAATCTTGAAGATGCAAATGAATGTGTTTGGAAGTTGAAAGAACAATTAAAGAAATTCAAGGAAAGACACAGAGAAGTGAGTGAGTAGCAGAAATAAGAGATAATTGTCTAGACTGAAAGTGCTTGAAGAAAAAAAGAAGAGAATTGAAGAATGTCTGAATACAATGGTGTAGAACAAGCCCGATGAATACTCTAAACTTGAACAGGAGGTAATAAACTTGAGAGTTGAACTAGAGAAGGAAAAAATCTGTGAGAACAATTTCAAATCTAGCTCCGACAAGCTTGAAGAACTACTTGCAGGACAAAAACCAAGTAAAGACAAAGGTGGCTTGGGAAATGAAATAGGTGAAAGTTCAAAGGACAATCAAAAGAATCAAGACAAAGGGAAGTAGAAAATAAATTCAAGAAATTTTGCAAAGAGACTGCTCATGAGACAACCTAATGCACAAAGGTTTAATGGAGGTAGAATGAATCAATCTTTTAATGGCTACTGCGATACCTGCAAAAAATTTGGACACAAATAAAATCAATGTAGATCAAGAAGTAATGAAGCTAAGACTAATCAGAAAAGTGTCATCTACTATAATTGTAACAAACCTGGACATATCTCAAAGGTTTGTAGAAGTAAGAAGGGAAAATAGTATGCTCTGGTAGAGAAGAATGAACCAATAACGAAGATCGAAAAAGAAGAGATGAAGCAAGAGATGAGTAAGATATGGAAGAAGAAAGAAGAATAAGAGCTTGAAACTGCTGATGTATCTATGCCCTCATCCAGTATGGACAATTCCTCTGGGAATTAGACCTAGCATGGTCTTAGGGGGATCATTATCATAAAATTGTAAAAACCCCCTAGATGAATAGTGTGTCAGAGGCTGGCATGAGGATCTAATGTGAAGAATGAATAAACAAAAGTTTTGGAAGAGGAACCAGAAGAAAACATGTTGGCATGCTAATTTGTGGATCGAATTAGGGTTTTCTGTGTTGAGAAGAATGGTTTTAGTAGCTTTTTGAATTCTATCGCACTTAATGCGAATTAGGGAAAATTGATGGTGTTTAAGGTAAAACTTGTCAATCTTTTTGATCACTTGAGCACTTGAAGAATTTGAAAGGTGTCTTGGAGCAATCTCAAAGTGATCTGAAGCAATTTTGAAGAAATTATTATGGGTACTCAGGAATTATTTCTCAGTTTACAAAGGGGAAGAAGGGAAAAGGAAGAAGTTTCGACTGAACAATAACAAATTTAAGATAGATAAGCACGAAAATGGATAGAGCATTGAGTGGTGTCATTCCATTGTAGTTGAAAGGAGTTGAATTGGAAGAATTTGATCATATAAAGATAAAGGAAATGGAAATAGGGCTGAAGGAAAATGAATTACAAAGCATAAAAACCCTAGCTATGGATTTGTGGGTAGAATTTCCTTAGTTTGTAGATAAAGATTTCATCTTGTTCTTGTTTAGTCAATTCAAGAATGGTAGTATTATGCTAGACAAACCCTATCTAATCACGAAGAAAGAGATCGAAGTGATTACTAGCTTATGTAGTGTTGGGGATCTCCCTGGGAAGAAAATTGTGAAATATAAAGATGTGGAGGAACTTACTAGCATTGATAAATACCCTCAAGCTCTATTGATAAACACTCTTGCAGATTCTGATGTAAGGTGTTGCGTACGACATTTCTTATAAAATCTATTTATGAAATTGTGAAGGTTTGACTTTGGCTATCATTATATATCTTGTACATATGATGGCTAAGGAAAATAGGTAGTTTTATCTGTGTAGCCTATTACTTGAAAACCTAATTGAGAATGCTTGAATGTCATTGGTTGAGGGTTATCCTTTTTGGTTTGGATCTTTGTTTGTGTGCTTGACGTTTTACTTTTTGAACTCGCTACCGAGAAGAGAAATTGTTGAGTGGGAATCCGATATTCCTGCTAGGAAACAAGTTTATAGATACTTGGAATCATTGGAAGATAATTTAAGTGCTTGCAAATCATATTTCACATCCTTAAAGACAAATTTGTGCTTTGGTATGTTAGTACCTAGTCAATTTGAAGTGGGTTTATCCTCTGCTAAGGAAGAGTTGGAAGTTATCATTGGTGAATTCCCTCTAGAACCTAAAAAGAGGAAAACTATTGTAACATATGTCTCTGAAGAATAGAAGAATGAAGAAGAATTTTTGTTTGGATCTAACTCCTTTGACCCAGAGGAGATATGGATGCTACTAGACAAGAGTGAAATGAAGAAGATTGGTGAAATGTGGAATACGTGCTCTCTGATTGAGAAACTTAAAATTGATGATGTGTTGGTTGATTATCTGCTAAATAAGGGTATTTTAGTTTCATATGTGTTAGACTCTTTGCCAGATGATCTAGTAAAGATTATTGAAGAGAGAACATTGTTGGAAGGACCCGAAGGTTATAAGTTCAAAGCTATGCTTGAAAGAAGATGTAACAAAGCAAAGCAAGTGTTATCTCAACACATGAATGGGACAAAAGAATGCATCAAATAAATATATGACATCTATAGGTATTGTCTTTTGTGGCCAACAACTATTGACAATTTTAGAAGCAAAATTGAAGCCATTGAATCTAAGATGAATAGTATTGGAAATAATTTTGATTACTTCAAAGACAGGGATGGAAAATAGAGAATAAGAGTTGGTGAATTGTAGGTGGAGTTATTGACTACTCAAAGGCAAAGAGAAGATATGGTTAAAACCTTCTGGTTTGTTAAGGAAGTGGCTGAGGTCCAGTTGGATAATCTCTTTGGAATTCTCTCTAATGCAGAAAATTGTGAACGATTGTGTTTGTCTTCTAGTCAGACATCCTCCTTTATGCAGTTATCTTTGTTGGAAAGTATGAGTGCAAGAATTAATTTGTCTGTGCTTTCTTGGAAAAGGATTCTTTCGATCATAAGAGAGAGGCACAAGAAAATATTTCATGTAAAAAGTGTCATTCTCATTTGAATGTTTGATATGAAGTTGGAATTTATGTATATACAAGGTCGTCATATACATACGTTTACATCCTACTTTTTGTTCACCCTTTTCCATTGATGTCAAAGGGGGAGAGAGTCATGGGATAGAGTATAGAGTTATGTGGAGAACAACTAAGGTGATAGGAGGAGAGAATGTTGTGTTTTGTAAAAATTTAGCACATGTTGCCATCAATGACAAAGGGGGAGATTGTTGGAAGAATGAAGAATAATGATTATCTCTACAATTTCGTGTTGTCATTGATATCACCATGTTACTCAGGTTGTGACTACAAGTCTAATTCAATGATTGATCTAGTATTTTGGTCTAGTATCTAAACCAATATACAAGCTACACCCTTTGGTATTTTAGTCTACAATCCTCCGTGGTTGATAGTTGTTGCTTGCAATTTTGGGAAACAGTTTATGGTTGTTGAAAGCATGTACAAGTTCAAAATATATCGTGCTCTGGTGCTTGTATGATGTATCAACATTATTCTGTTGATTACTTTTTTCAATTAAGTCTATTTCTGGCCGACTTCATGAATAAGTTGTGATATGGTGAATTAATTTTATTATGCAGATATATGTGTGACCTATCTTAGGTCTATGCCAACATGATGTAGCATGTTGAGCATTTGAATTGCCTTTTGGAAATATTTTGTGAATACTTGAAGCTGACAGTTGGTCTTTTTGGTAAACAAGGAAATGCATCTAATCAGGCTGCCCTAATTGATGCTTGTGGATGGATCAAGTATATGTGTTGAACATATTTTGAAGTTTGTGAGATCGATAGGGTAGTTATGAATGTGAAGGAGAAGAAGTGTGAATATGATGAAGTGCATTAAATCTATTTATTGAGCATCACCGAAACTGTATCAAGACTTGTTAAGTGCACTCTCATCAGTTCATTTTGGCTATGAAGCCTAGTTTTGTTTTGTAATTTTTTTGTAAGCAGTGAGCCTCCCTATTGGATAGTGAGTCCTTTCTATAAGCAGTGAGCCTTTGTATCTAGACAATGAGTCCTCTTCTAAGCAGTGAGCTTTTGTATTTGGTTTTGCTATCTCTTTATATTGTGAGTTAATCCTCACCATGGCTTTTCCCTCATTGGGTTTTCCACATAAAATCTAGTGTTCTTTGTGTTGATTTTATTTATTTTTATCTACATTTCATGTTCATACTTAATAACAGAACAGTGTGGTTGTGAAATTGATAAGAATTGAAGTTTCAAGTTTAAATTTGGTGACAACTTATTCACCCCCCCTTAGTTTTCTTGCACCTTTTTAACACTTTTGACATCAATGACAACACACAAGCTACTCATATTCCCAAAAATCTCCCCCTTTATCATTGATGGCAACACATGGAAAAACCATCAACAAAAAAATCAATAGATCTGATCACCAACTCATATACTGAACCATAGTGCAGATTTCTCCCCTTACACAAGCATCAACTCTTTCCAACACTTTCTCTTTCTCATGACTTCTCTCCTCCTTACTTCATAAATATTTTCAGCTAACTCTCTCTCCCCCTTTAACATCAATGGAAAAGGGTGGCACACTTTTATCTCTCCCCTTTGACATCATAAAAATATACTTTCTCTCCCTCAATTAAGGATTTTCAGGTATAAGGGACAACAACTGCTTTGCAACTACCTTTTCTTTTACTACACTCTATTTTCTTCACACCTTTTCTATACACTAAACAACATACTTCACCAACTAGAAACCACTGCACATATCCTTTGAAATAGCTAACAAAAGAAAACACCATGTAGAATGAAAATACTTACTCCCCATGATTGTAACAACCAATAATGCTACTACCTACTCCCCTTGAGAGGTAGCCACCAACATTAGTCCTAAAAAGAGGAATGAATCTTGAGATCCACTAGATTGATGCATATCCTTATGTATCTAATTGAAAGAGGGAGGTGAAATAACCCCCAACTTCTCTATGAGATACTCAAAATTATCCTTAGGAAGATCCTTCTTGAAGATAAATTTCATGTCCCTTTTTAAAAAAATTCTAAAAATAAAAACTTACTAAAAATAGTAAGTCAACAAGCCCAAAATACCAAATTAGGATCAGTTGACAAATTGGGAAATGTAATTAATTTTGGTGACTTGGTTAACAATATTTTATTATTTAATGAGAAAATATATATTTTTTAATTAATTTTCCTACTTGGAAAAATAATTCCCAAATAGCTTATTGTTGGCATTTAGTGACCATGTCAAGCCAGAACAAGTGGTGCAATACATTGGGAGTGGAATAAATCAGAGGAAACTTGGAACCAGAGGTTACATGCACTACAGGAAAAAGGTAATCTCTCCTTGGTCATGATTTTTGGGTCCCTAACTTGGAAATTGAATATTTTTTAATAAAACATGAATTTGGGCTTCATTTTGGAGGATTCTTGTTGCATATTTTACTAAGTTTTGCTTATTTTCTTCAAAGGATGATAAACCGATGAAGAGGGATATCCAGGGCTGATAAACCAAGGGTATTAGAGGATCAAAGGAAGTGGTCCATAGGGTCTTCAATTTCAATTTCATCTAGGGATTTCCAGTGTGCTGAAGGGTTTCAAATTTCTTTGTTTTTCCAACAGTTTTGAGAAAATTGTCAAGGATTATTTATGAGGTTTGCTTCAGATTTTAGATTTCAATTGATGTAGATTTTATAACAGAATTTTTTCTTTAAATTTATGTTATTTTATATTTCAAACTTATTTTTGATCATTTGGTAAATATTTTATGTGTTGGGTGAGCTTTCATTAAAAACAGTGTTGTTCGGCAGTTCCTGACAAAACATATTTTGGCTTCAAATTGGGATAATAGCTACAAAAATATTTTGGAAGCCTTGAGGCCGTGTATTTTCTATTATTTGATATTTTTATATGATAATTTATCATCAATAAATTCTTCTTGAAGTTTGGTGAGTTTATTCTAGAGTTTGTGAGCTTGCAATGCATTCCAAGCTTTATTTTTGGCTCACTGTTTGGGGTTTATTTGTAGTAAAAGTTTTTGGTTCATTATATAAGATTTGAGGTTGTGGTTTTGGTGAAAATAATATTTATTTTTCTGCAATTCACCTTCACCTTAAGTATGGTAATTTATTCTTGAAGTTTGGGTGAAATTTGTGCAATCGGGTGCATGATCTATGAGTTTTATCTATGAAACTTATAATGAATTTTCAGTTTCATTTGGATAAGTTGATTTCAAAGGGATTGGATTAATTAAATTAATTTCTTATAATGTACCTTGTTGATATTTGATTAAATTATCAAATAAATTTAATCTAGGACATTACAATATCTGCAACTTGATCCTTAGTAGACACATACTCTAGCTTCACCTCATTCTCTGCAACCTTATCTCTTAGAAAGTGATACCAGATTGAAATATGATTTTTCCTTAAATTCATTACCATATTATTTTAAATATTAATAGCACTTATATTATCACATAGGATAGAAATAGGTTCATCATATTCCACTTTGATATCCTTCAAAGTTTGCTTCATCCATAACACTTGTGTGCAACATGACGTTGCATCCATGTGTTTTACCTCTATAATAATAATGACATTGAATCCTACTTCTTGCTTAGCCAAGACACCAACCTACTTCCAAAAAATAATACACCACCACTTGTACTTTTTTCTATCATCCACACAACCTGCCCAATTTGCATTTGTGTAAGCACTCAAAGAGAAATTAGTATCCTTTGGATACCAAAAATCATGTTTTAGAGTGTCTTTCAAGTATCTAAATATCCTCTTCACTAATGCCACATGTGACTCTTTGGGATCTTCTTGAACTCTAGCCACAAGACAAACTACATGCATGATATCTGGTCTAGTGGCAATTAGATACAACAGTCCTTCAATCATTGATTTGTACTTGCTCTAATCAACACCTTAGGAGATTCATCATTCTTACTCAACTTGCAACCAACAACCATAGGAGTACATACTAGTTTAGAGTCTTCCATCCCAAACTTCTTCAACATTTCCTTGACATATTTAGATTGTGAAATGACTATCCATTTCTTTGTCTGATTGATTGGAAGTCCAAGGAAGAAATTCATCTCCCCAAACATAGAAATCTCAAACTCTTTCTACATCTCTACAAATATTTTGCACATTTCTTCATTACCTCCAAGTATTATGTCATCAACATACACAACCACAATCAAGATTTGATATTTTTCAACCTTAAATTAAATATTACTATCTACGGTACCTTTATTGGATCCTTGTTGGAACAAGTACCTATCCAATCTTGCATACCAAGCTCTAGAAGCTTGCCTAAGTCCATATAATGATTTCTTCAATTTGAAGACCATATTAGGATTATCTAATAACTGAAATCCTTCTAGTTGTTCAATGTAAACTTCTTCCAATTCACCATTCAAGAATGCAGACTTCACATCCATTTGATAGAATTTAAAATATGTATGTGCTACAAAAGCCAAAAACATCCTAATAGCTTCCATTCTTGCCACCGGAGCAAATGTCTCCTCAATATCTATTTATTTCACTTATGAGTAGCCTTTACACACAATTATTTCTTTGTTTCTTACCACTTCTCCACTCTCATTCAACTTGTTTCGAAATACCCAGTTAGTTCTGATAGCATTCTTGCTTGTTGGTCTTGGGAAAAGTTCCCAAGTCTGATTCTTCTCAATCTGCAACAATTATTCTTCCATAGCCTTGATCCAAAATTCATCTTTGCATGCCTCAATCACTATTTTAGGTTCAAATTTGGAAAGTAAACACAATTTTACTTGTTCTTCTATCATAATGTAACCTTTCTTCTTATCAACACACCTCTGCTTTTGTCACCAATAATCTAATCTTTGGAATGATTCTTTTATACATAGTTAGGGGTCTTAGGGATCCTTTCCAAAGCTTCTTCCTCTTCAACCTGTACTTCTTTTTCCTTACTTTCATCTTTCTCTTCTTCTCTTCAAGAGGACTCATATGATTTATATCCATCTATCATCATTGGGCCTTTATGTAAGTCTTCATCCACTTTGACACTTGCACTTTCAATAATCCTTTTTGGCCTCTTTTTGTAGCATTGGTAAAACTTTCCTCTTTTAGAATATCCAAGGAAGATTCCTTCATTAGATCTTGCATAAAAATTTCCTAATCCTTCTTCATCTCTTTTGATATAGCATTTTCTTCCAAACACTCTAAAATATTCCACAGTAGGGTTTCTTCCATACCACAACTCATAGGGAATTTTTGAACTATTTTCCCTTGCTTGTTCTCTATTAAGAATGTAGATTGCAGTATGAATTTCTTCTCTCCAATAGACATTTGATAGATTTTCTTCCTTCATCATTATCCTTGTTGCTTCCTACATAGTCCTATTCTTCCTTTCCATAACTCCATTCTATTGAGGAGACCTAATGGCTAACAAATTCCTCTTTATTCCATGATCTTCACAAAAAGTGTTAAACTCATTGGAGGTGTCATAGGAATTTGAAAAATTTCCTATCCCATAAAGTTACATTTCAAAAATTTTGGGCTTCGTTGGTTATCTAAAGGTTAGGGTTTCATTTTTCATTCACTAGGGTTCGCCTACAGGGCTAAAACCCTCCTAAAACCCTAATAGTGCTAAAACCTCAGTCTTTTATTTTAATTGATCATTTACTTGTAGTAGCTAGTTCTCAGTTTGTCAAGTTATCACTTGAGTCATTGATGCCATCTGTTCGACCAAATATTTTATCCTAGTCTAATCAGTCGTGCCTTTTTTCTTAAAATATTTGGCTGTCTTATGTCTTGTAGGCTATTAAAATGTCAAGTCTTATGTCTGCACTTTATTCCTAGGTTTGAAAATATTTTGCCTAATTCTAAGTCAAATAACCTAGCGAATGGCCCCACTTTAAGTCATAAACTTAAAGCACGTGCATCAAAATATCTTTAAAAGGCTCAACCTGGCCCCACATATGATAGGTATTTGGTATTCATAGTTTCCCCATCATCCCATGCTATTAAAATATTCATGGAAAAACATTTTGGTATTATGGGATAGTGTCGCATGTCTAGTATTCATGATGGGCTTGATGGTCTTATAAAAGGAAAATATGGTGGCCCCTTCATCTAAGGGCTAAAATTAAGCGATGTGGATATGATCTTAATCATTCCTTGGCATCCCATGGGAGGTCCTTAAGAAAATCTTAGATGCATACGATATTGAGGGAGGCTGTCGCGTGGCATTATCTGGAGTGTCCAATAGTCTATTGGTCGAGTGTAATCTTTCATGGAAATATTAAGGCAATGTATCAAGGGTTAACTAGTATAAATTTGGGTACACATGGTATTCTATGCTTAAGTGGTGTTGGAGTTAATATAATCTTAGCCATCCATTCTATAAAGGTTTAAATACATGGTAAAATTCCCCTACATATTGTTGAAATGAGCAAGACAACTAAGAGTGGGGGTGAATTAGTTGTAGCAATTTATTCCTTCAAAACCCTCAACAACAATTAGATCCAAAAGCATTCATTAAACCATTATTCTGTTAATTTGATTAAACATGAAATGTAGATAATAGAAACTAAAATCACAACACTAGATACACATAAGAGCACCAATTTTACATGGAAAACTCAATGGGGAAAAACCATGGCGAGGACTAGCTCACAATATAAAGAATTCCAAAACTAAATACAAAGGCTCACTACGAAAGAGGATCATTGCCAAAATAGGACATTGTCCAAAAGGGATCACAACCAGGGCTCATTTCCATAGAAATAAAATAAGAAGATAGAGGAAGAAAGTTACACAAATAAATACTTATCAATGCAACAAGAAGTCCACCACAATTGCTCGCACACTTCCACAACTTCACATGAAAGATATCAGATGCCTTCAACTCACTGCTTTCAAAACCATAACATGAAACTCACACTGATCTACTTCAATTCACATCACATTACACTTCACTTGCAATAATCTTGCATCTATCTTGCTTCTTACTCTTTCCTCTTATGAATTCTCATCAATATCATACATATTTATATCAACCTATTCTTCAAAAACTTTCTCCAATGTCGACTACTAGCCGTTATACATTCAAATTCAAAATATGTCAGAACCTAAACATTCTCTTGGTGGATAGAAACAAAAGACAACCTACATAAACCCTTAATTAGGAAATAGATCCAAACAAACTTCAACATGCTTCCACAAGCCTTGCATGTAGTGTTAAACACAAGGTCAACCAACACCCATGCAAAACACCATAAACATTAAGTAAATGATTCCTTATATCAAGCCAAAAGTTTTGGATTGCATAATTCACTTGAAATCAATACAAAAAAATCCATGAACTATATAAGATTCATCAAATACTTCATTCAAGATTGCATCAACAATTACTTAATTCAAGATAACTAATAACCTTTATTTGCATACTGATAAATGAAACTTACATTGTACTACACCAAATCAAGTAAAACCTTGAATACAAAAGGATAAAAAAATTATATACAACTTCCCAAATATGCATAGCCTAAAACCAAATAGCGTTGAAATGCAAAGCAAAAACATTTCTCCCAAATAGTGAAAAACATCACTGCACAACTAGCTCACACATTGGTGAAAATATCTTGCATTGTACTACTATCCAGACACCCAAATTATGAATATAGTAACTACCAATAATCATGAAAAATACCTCAAGATTCACACAAGCATAGAAGCAACACAAAAGAAATGTGGATCGCATCCCAAAGCATACACTAAATAACCTACAAGACATTGTTCTCTCTATTTATCAAATTTTCTCAAAAACAATTGAAACCAAGTACCAGAGACGTCATTTTAGCACACTTCTTCACTTCTAACATACTTTCAAACATAGAAACATAAGGATATATCCATGTGCTCACAACACTTCTTCAACATCACATCTATACATGCACAAACAACAAACCTTCTTTATTACAAATTTCTCGATATCCTTGACATATACAATTAATAACCAACTTCCTCTACACATAGTTGACATCAATGACAACACCTCATACTTTCAACAAGTATGGGTGATCATATAAGAGCTTAAAGGGTGTTTATATTGGACACATGGAGCAATTTGGTAGCTCTCCCTGCTATCCCACAATCATTGATCTAATTCCCAGTAGAAGCATGCAGGATTGTAGGGAAGTGACACGTCAACACTCTCAATACCTTCCAAAGGATGTAGGAGCCATGATGACGAACCATAAGCTCTTTCAAATGGTTAACGCTCATTGGATCGATGTGGCAGTCAAATTGAGTCAAGATTTTCAAAAAAAAGATTGAATCCATCTAAGCCATCCAATGGTCCAAGTCATCACATGATTGACAGTTGAGATTCAAAGTTATGGAACTAAATGAATTGAGTCGTTTTGGTTCATGCGATTGAGCAATAATGGCAGATATGATTATTTCCTTATAAATTAAAGATCTTTTCACTAGAAAAGCATGGATTAAAGCATAATTGAAATTTACCAAAGCATTTCTAAGCATTCAGAGATCAATTTTAACGTTTTTCAAGCTTTTTGTGCCTCATAAATAGGGTTTCCAGTTTTTGCATACCAATAAGTAAATTTAAATATCTTGTACCCAATTTCCTCTGAATTTGTGTGCATTTTCCAGTTCTATGCTCTAAATTTCTTGCTAGGTTTATTTTAAGGTTTGATGTTCATAATTTCTAGTTGAATTGATTTGAATTAGCTATAGTTTGTGTGTGCTTGCTTGAAAAAACCTAAGACACTTTGCAAGAAACCCTAGGTTACCTTAAAAAAAACCCTAGTTGTGTAACCTATTACTCAATTGATAAAATGACACCCCTAAAAGCTCAAGTTTCTAGCTCAACCTCAAAACAAGCCCTGTTTGATGACCTATTATCCCAATTAATTGATTTGAATAATGATAAAATCAAGGGTAAAATTATGTTTTAAGGCCCTGGAATAGACAAAGGTATTGTGGGCTGATAGTATTTCATTAAAGATGTTATAGTGCTAGCTACCGAATGGGAAATTTTCAAATATTGGTTTGGGAAGAGAAATGTTAGTGTCCCAAGTTGTAATGGTTGGAGGTTAGACATGGGAAAACTTGTCCCTAATGTGTATCGAGATGTTGACCTGTTGAAGGCTATGGCTATAAATTATGACCCAAATATTTGGGTTGTGAGATCACATCTTGGTGTTAAGATGATTGACTTGACTCGTGAAGGAATAATTAAGGTATTCAAGTTAAAACCCAGTGCTATTAAGCCAATTGATCCGAAGGAAATAAAAAAAGAGTATGAGAACAACAAGACAACCTTTAGGGTAACAATCTTGCCCAATTTTATGGTAATAGGAAAGGGGAGGAGTAAAATAAAACTTACATCTACTGATTTAGAGCCTTTCCTAGTGGATATGTTCTAGTTCTATTTTATTCTAGGACATATTACACCTTGTGCCAGATTCTAGGGATGGACCCTCCTCAAAGAATACCTATAGAATTTATGTGCATGGCTACTAACATTCAACATGTGATGGTAAATTATGATTTTGCTACATATTTATTTGATTCAATTCATAAAGCATTGGTAGCACTCAAAAATGGTGAACCTAGAGTGTGATGGTAAGTTATTCGGTAATAGATCACAATATTGAAGGAACTATGTTGACTAATTTTCATGCAAGATAAGAGAGGAATTACTAGATCATTGATAGTGGATGCTCAAATCATATGATAGGTGATAAGAGTAAGTTTGTTAAACTTCAAAAGTATGATGGTGTTCTTGTTAAGTTTGGTGATGATACATCTACTAAGATTTGTGAAAAAGGTTCAATTAGTTTTGATGGAAAGCATAAAATGGATAATGTTCTTTATGTTAAGGGTCTTTGGCATAATCTTCTAAGTGTAGGAAAAATGTATAACAGAGGATATAATCTTGTGTTTTAGGATGGTGGTTGTGAAATCAGAAAAGGAAGCTTTGGTACTCTAGTTGTTGCAAGAACAAGGACATAAGGTAATGCTTATCAACTTAAAGTTAGTGGCTCTAAGTGCTTTATGTATCAAATTAATGAAAGTTGGCTATGGTGTAGAAGAATGGGTCACATCAATTTTGATAGCCTAGTGAATATAGTTCTACTAATGCTAATATATCTACCAAGGATAACAAAGCCTATCAATGCAATCTACAAGGAATATCAAGTTGGAAAGAAAACAAAGAAGAGGTTCAAGACAAAAGAATATTCTACCATAGGTCCTTTGGAGTTGGTGTATATAGACCTATGTGGAACTATCAGAATAAGAAGCTCATGTGGTGACAGGTATTTCATATTATTGATTGATGAATATTCGACAATGTCTTGGGTGACATTTCTCAAAGAAAAATCAAAAGATCTAGATAAGTTTAAAGCATTTAAGTCTATGGTTGAAAATGAGACGGATTTAAAAATCAAGTGCTTGAGATCTTATAGAGGTGGTGAGTTTACTTAAAATGAGTTTAATATATTTTGTGAAGATTATGGAATTAAGAGGCATTTATCAGCCCCTAGGACTCCTCAACAAAATAGAGTTGTGGAAAGGAAAAATAGGATAGTTTAAGAAGTATCTAGGATAATGATGAAGGAATCCAATCTACTACATGTCTATTGGAGAGAAGAAATTCATATAGTAGTCTACATTATTAACAAAGGACAAGCAAGAGTGAAAAGTTCAAAGACTCCCTATTAGTTATGGTATGGTAAACCTCCTACTATGAAATATTTTAGAGTTTTCAAAAGAAAATGCTATATCAGAAAATATGAAAAGAACTTAGGAAGTTTGATGCAAGATATAATGAAAGAATATTCCTTTAATACTCTACAATAAGAAAGGCCTACCGGTGCTACAATAAAAGGTTGAAGAAAATTGTTCAAAGTGAAAGTGTTAAAGTTGATGAAGAACCATATCAAATTTTATTGTTGATAGAAGGATGTAAATTTGATGAACCCCCTCACAGTAAAGAATAAAAGGATAAAGAAAAAGTAAAAGGGATGATAGTTGAAGAGGAATAAGCTCTGAAAAAATCCATAAGCCTCCTAAGTATGTGCAAAAAAATAATTTTGAAGATCATATCATTGGAGATAAGAGAAAAGGTGTGTTGAAAAGGAGAAAAGCTACTATGATAGAAGAATAGGTAAACTTTTGTTTACGTTTTGAGGTGGAACAAAAATTAGTGAGTGAAGCATGCAAATTCAAATATATGAAAGAGGAGTTAGAACAAATTCAGAAGAATCTGACTTGGGAATTTTTCCCAAGATTGACAAACAAGAATGTGATAGGAACTAAATGGGTTTTTAGGAATAAATTGAATGAGGATGGAAATGTTGTTATAAATAATACTAGACTTGTGTGTAAGGGTTACTCACAAGTTGAAGCTATAGATTTTGAAGAGAAATCTGCTCTAGTGGATGGAAGTTATTAGTATGTTTCTAGATTTTGAAAAACATAAGAACTTCAAAGTATATTAGATGGATATGAAGTCTGCATTCATGAATGGTGAGTTGGAAGAAGAGGTATACAGAAAGTTCAATAAGAAGGTTTTCAGTTATCAGAAGATGTTGATATGGTCTACATATTGAAGAAAGAATTGTATGGACTCATGTTGCAAGTATGAAGATTTTGATGCAAGAATGGAGGTGTTTTCATTGATTTCAATTGGCTAATTGGTTATCAACTAGTTGTTGTTGTCATTAATGTCATGGATACAAATTATCATGTATATGTCAAGGATATTAAGAAAAATTGTAATGAAGAAAGGTTGCAGGTATTCAGTGTTCACTTCGAGTTTTGCTCTGGGATTTTCTCCTATGTTTGTGTGGTTTGGATATGTTAATCATGGCTATTGGAAGTTACTATATTTATATTTTTGGTTTTTAGATCATTGCAATGCGAGTTGAATGTTCACCAGTTGTGAACTATGTTTTTAGTGTCTCTGGATGAGGTCTAGGAGAAATGTAGTTGCTCCAGATTTCTTCTTGTTTAAGTTTTATGACTTAGGGTTCTAGAGATAAACTAATATGATTGTGTTCAAGATAATTTTTTGTTTGGGACAATTGGATGATGCTAAGGTTGTGGGTTCATAATTGTTCTATGTGTTTTACATTGGTTTGGCCGACCTTGTGTTGAAAATTAGTTGTGAAGTTCATGAAGCATGTTGGGACTTATTTGGCTCCTCATTAAGCATGTGTTTGGGTCACCCTCATTCTAATTCCACCTTAGAATGTTTTGGCATTGACCTAATTTGAATTTTTAAATTATACAAATGGTATGTATTTAGTCGACCTTGGATATGTTTCAAAGTTGAAGATGGTATAAATTTAGGATGAGATATAGGTGAAAGGTGTGAAAATAAATAGAGCAAGAAAGATGCAAGATAGAGTGTGTGGTTGAGAAAATCAGTTTAAAATCTTAATGGTGAGTTTCCAGATGCAGTGAGTTGAAGGTGTACTCTATCATTCAAGCATTTCTGCAAGTGTGTGAGTGAATTATGGTGGAAACCTCTGTTGCATTGAGATTGTCTTCTCTCGATAACAAATCTCTTCTATCTTCTTTGTATCTATGTGGTAGTGAGCCCTTCGGGTAGTTAACCCTTGTTGGATAGTGGGTCCTTATTCAAATAGTAAGTCATGTTTTGGTAGTGAGCCTTCTCTAGCAGTGAGCCTTTGTATTCAGTTTTGATATTCTCTATATTGTGAGCTAATCCTCACCATAGTTTCTCCCTTATTGGGTTTTCCATGCAAATCTGGTGTTTCTATGTGTGGATATTTTTTGTTTCTTTTAGTTTCTACATTTTCACTTAAAAATTAATCATATTAGTAGAGTAAAGGATTTTTGAATGGTAATTGAATTAATCTTTGGTGAATGTTGTAAAAGAAAAAATTGATACAACTGATTTACCTCCCCTCCTAGTTGTCTTGTTCAACAACTCAAATAAGCTCCTAGAGCTTGGTTGCAAGACTAGACAAGTATTTTCTACTACAAGGATACATAAAAGGTACTGCAAATAGTATTCTATATTTCAAAGTTGAAGGAGAACAAATCCTGATTGTGGTAGTGTATGTTGATGAAATAATCTTTGGAGAAAATGAAGGTATGTGTAAGAGTTTTACAAAGGAAATACAAAAAGAGTTTGAGATGTCAATGTGTGGGGAGATGAATTTCTTCCTTGGGTTGCAAATCAATCAATCAAGGAAAGGTATATTCATTTCACAATTAAAGTATGTTAAGTAAATGTTGAAGAAGTTCAAGATGTAGGATTCTAAACCAATATGTACTCCTATGATTGTTGGTTACAAGTTGAGAAAAAATGATGAATCTCTTAAGGTAGATCAAAGTAAGTGTAGATTAATGATTTTTGGACTACTGTATTTAAATGCTACTAGATTGGATATCATGCATTCAGTTTATCTTGTGGCTATATTTCAAGAAGATCCTTGAGAATATCATGTTGTAGTAGTGAACAAAATATTTAGATACTTGAAGGGAACTTTGGACTATGGCTTGTGGTATCCAAAGGATACCATCTTCTCCTTGAGTCCATATATAGATACAGATTGGGTAGGATGTACAAATGATAGAAGAAGTACAAGTGGCGGTTCTTTCTTTCTTGGAAGTACATTGATTTCATGGTTGAGTAAGAAGTAGGATTCAATTCCATTATCTACCACATAGGTAGTATATATTGCAATAACATCATATTGTACACAGGTATTGTGGATGAAGAAAAAAATAAAGGACATCAGAGTATATCATATGATGAACCTTTTTCTATCTTATGTGATAATACAAGTGCAATCAATATTTCAAAGAATATAGTAATGCATTCAAGAAAAAAACATATCTCAATCTGGTATCACTTCTTTTGTTTAAGGGATAAGGTTAAATAGAATGAGGTGAAGCTAGAGTATGTGCCTACTAAGTATTAGGTTACATATATTTTCACAAAGGTTGTTCCTAAAGATACTTTTGAGTATCTTTGATAGAAGTTAGGGGTTATTTCCCCTCCTTCTTTCAAATAGATGCATAATTGTGTGCATCTGTTTGGGAAGCATTTCAAGATACATTCTTGGTCTTGGATTGATGCTAAAGGCTACCTCTTAGTGGGAGTAGGTAGTGGTATTGTTGGTTGGTGTAGTTAGATAGAGCATATTTTGTGCCCCTAAGGGGGAGAGTTCAAAAAAGTGAGAGGAGTGGAGAAAAATAAGATGATTGTTGATGTTCCAAGTATATCAAAGTTATGTATGCAGGTTTTTTGAAAGGTGTAGGTATTTCCCTTTAAGTGTTGTCATAAGGGGAGAGAAAAATAATTCAGTTGGATGAATTTATGGCCCTTTTCCATTGATGTCAAAGGGGGAGAGAATCAGTTGAAAAACCATAGTATAGAAGAGGATTGTGGGAGAGAGTGTGATTTGAAGAAGTTCATGGAGCAGAGAAAAAGAGAGAGTGTGAAGAGTAAGAGATGTAATAGATACCCCAGTCAGCAGGAGTACTTCTTGATGCAACGTTCCTCTTCTTGCTAATGGTTTTTTAGAGATCTGATGTTATCATCAATGATAAAGGGGGAGATTGTTGCAAGTATATTGTTGGTGTTTTCATTAATGTCAATGGAATGTTGATGGTGTTTTCATTGTTTTCAACCTCCAGTATAGTTACAGAGATTGTTAGAAGCTTGAGTTGGTTAGGGAGATTGTTGGTGTTCAACTCCTTGTATGTAAAGATAGGTGGAGTTGTTGGAGTGTTGCACTATGTTTTGGCATTGTCATCAATATTGTCATTGTTGTATGGAATGATTAAGTGTTGCAGTTGCAGTTGGTTTAGTTGGTTTCCAAGTTCTTTTGAGAAAATTTGAATAAAAATGTGTATAGTGTGACAAAGGTATGCTTAGTGTTGTGCTCTTCATTTATTCATGGTTGTAGTTATGCATGTATAGTTTGGAAACAATGATCAAAGGTGTTCAAAGGTGTTATATCCAGAGTTTTAGGTTTTGGATTGTGCAATAGTGGAAGATCTATTTGACAAAGTGTTTTCCTATGAAGTGGGTCATCTAAGAGAAATAAGACTACTCTTCTTTTCTTTGCAGTGAATTTTCTTGTCTTATGGGTTTGGGAAAATGCTTATATTGTTTGTAACTTCTTTCTCTCAAGGTTTAAGGTGTAGATGTGTTCTGCAAGGTTGGTTATTAAGTTATGTTTTGTTGCAGTGTCTGGTTGGATAAACTAATGGTGTTCTCAGTTTCAAGTGGTTGTGGCAGAGTTGCAGAATATTTTGATGTTGTTGGAATATTTGGAGATGTATAAATGTTGTGGAGTGTTGCTATGTGGCCCACGTGACCTGGAGAGGTATGTGTGTGGTTGCTTGTAGTGTTAGTTTAGGTTTGTTCAACCTGTCATGCTAGTGCTATTTGTGGAGGTACCTTGTGGATTATGGATGCATTTTGTAGCATAGTGATGAAGATTTGGGTCCTAGTTAACCCTCAGTGTGGTCTGATATAACTTCTTTGCACCTTGAAAGTGTTTGGTGCTGACCTATTTGGTGTTCCACATTTGAGGTGCATACATTTCATGAAGGCTAACCTAATTGATATTTTTTTAGGTTGTGAATGGTATAAAAGTAAGGTGAGTTGTGTGGATTGAGAAGCAGAGTGTGTGATGCAAAATATGTGTATGTGATCAAGTGTGGTTATTTGAGTGCAAGCTTAAATTCCTATGACTTCTTGATAGACCGTGAGAAGTAGGTGTCTACATTTTAGTGTGCTAGAAGTTGCTAGAGGCAGTGAGCTGAAGGTTGTAGATGGCATAAAGTTGCAGTGGTGGATTTCTCATGTTGCCTTGAGATAGTGAATCTCTTTGTAATAGTCTTCAATTCTTCTTTCTTCTGGATAATGAGTCCTTCTGGAAATGAGCCTTTCTTCATTTTTTGGGAAGTAGCCCTTAGTAGTGATCCTTAATGTATTTGATGTTGCAATTCATTTGTATGTGAGCTAATCCTCACTGTGGTTTTTCCCTTCTTGGGTTTTCCATGTAAATCTAGTGTTCTTATGTGAACTTGGATGTGTTTGCATTATTGTTTCATATGTTTACATTTTTCTAATACATGGTAAGGGTTTAAAGGTTGATAATGTTTTGAAAAGATATTGAGGGATTCAATATTTTAAGTATACAACTAATTCACCCCCCTCTTAGTTGTCTTGTGCATCTAACATTTTATTGGATCCTTGGTTTCCTTGAATCAACCTCACCCCAGGTTCATTACATATTTCTTATATAAATTAATACAATGTTCCCATAAGACTTAATACAATGCTTTTACAAGTGGAAGTTTTACAAAGAGAACAACTTTAATATATTCCTATAGGACTTATACATCTAGGATTTAGCCACTAGGTGGTGGAAATTACATGCGCACTTCCTCTCAATGACATCACCTAAGGCTAAGAATTTATTTGAATTTAAAGCATATAATGCCTAGAGGTCTTATATTATGCATGTTAGGTATTACATTTAGGATATATCCATGAGGTGATGTTATGCACAATCCCCATAAATGGAATCACCTATGGCCAATCATTGCATAAAGGTTTTGATAATTAATGGATAATATTTTAATATTTTTCTTGTTACCCATAACATACATATTCTTGGGTAGAACTAAAGAGAATTTTTATGATAAAATATTTTTTTCTTAAATATAACTTGAGATAAATTTTATAATAGAATACTTGCACTTGAATTAGGTTCCCATGATCTTTAATGTTACTTTCTTTCATTGGAAATGAAATTCTTTGGTAAGAGTAAAATAACTCTAGTTATCATATAGTAAGGTAATACTTTTATAATTATCCAGCTGAAACTCTTAAACAAATATTTAAAACCACATTGATTCCTCAAGAGCTACTTTTCTATTTTGGGCTTTGATTAAAAAAACATAGAAGATATATATAATTTTAAAACTCTTACACCGTCCATGTAAGAGCACCTAGACCATTTTTTCATGACATAGTCTATTGTAGATTTAAAAAATGGAATCACCAACATAGTTAGTAACACTATAATCAAGTAAAGTTGATTCTTGGTGTAATTTTTTTAATATTCATTTATAGATTTCCAATTAACATGTAGTATTCCTCATAAATCTAGAATATATTCAATTTGATGATCATTAGTGAGAAGATCATATGATATTTTCATGAACATAAATATGATTAATTTTCATGTTTCTTTATCAAAAAAATAGTCTTGCTATATAGCAATGATCCATAACAAATATAAGCAATGAGTGATCTATCCTTTCTAAGTTATCCCCCTAGATAGTGTATTAGGGCGATAGCCACCCACTATAATGATCAATATAAAATGTTTACTTTTCATAATAGTATGGTTAAAACATGGATCAAATAGAACATAGAGCAACAAATCTCTTTGATCTCCAAAAAAATATAGTAAAAGATAGTAGAGGTCTTAAGGTGATTTGACAAGTGGCTAGGTATTTTGTATGAATTTTTTGCACATCTTAGTGAGAACTTTATCAAGTTTTGAATTTAATTATGCATATTTATAAGACTTTACGTATCTTAGATAAATATTTTATCCTCCATTTATCAATAAATAGATATATTTAATGTTTATCATTGTGATGATAGAAAAAATACGAATAATAGAAATATATTTGATCATCAAATATACTACAATCAAGAATATTCTCAATGCAATATAATGCCTATTCTTCATTACACATCTCTAAAAATTATTGTGAGATGAAGCATGACATTCATTCGTTTTATTC
This sequence comes from Sequoia sempervirens, assembly GCA_007258455.2. Taxonomy (NCBI): domain Eukaryota; kingdom Viridiplantae; phylum Streptophyta; class Pinopsida; order Cupressales; family Cupressaceae; genus Sequoia; species Sequoia sempervirens. The sequence goes on along the minus strand of VDFB02003332.1, from coordinate 5,081 downwards.
CTACTAGTGAACTTATGACTCTTTTGTAATGCAACTTAAAGCACTAATATAGATAATACCTATTAATTTGGAAGGATGACTTGAAGGGAAGGACACACATTGAAGTAAAGTTAATCAAGATTGAACCAATCAAGGTTTATTCCATGGGTCTATAAATGTATCAAGAAACTTTTTTAAAAATAGGTATTTAAACTAGATGGAACATGTCATGGGTAGAAATTTTTTATGATTAAAACAAAGAAGACAAAAAATCACTCTATCCAGATGTAACTTAATATTTTCCCACCAAACAATAGCATTCCAATTAACCTATTTCTTAGCCACATTCACTCAATGTCCTTATTATGAGGGACATTTCTATATATATATATATATCTTTTGGATTTTTTCATGATTAGTAGTGGATGCTAGGAAATTTCACTAATTTTGTTCTAGGATTTTGGTTCAAAAATATTTTATTCAATCCTTTAATATGATAAAAAAAATCAGTAGAACTTTTGTTTAAGGATAAAAATATTCTAAAGTATTATATTTATTAGTGATGTCATAGTTACCAAGGAAATCCAATAAGGAACAAGAACCTCATCCATATCTCCATAGCCACACATCTTTTGGTGCATTTATTTGGATATAATATTCTTGTATTATTATCCATTTATCTTATCATATGAATAGAGATTAGCCCAATACAATAAGGAATGAAATAAAAAGAATGGGACTCTTTGTGGAATGATCGACAAGGAATATACCATAAAAATACTACTTTTAAAAATTATAAATGTAAAATGTTTAAACCACTATGTCGCATAAGCTTAAAATTGTGAAAGACTATATATGAATAACAAATAAAGAGTGAAATAAAAGTCAACTTGGTCATTTTTCTTTATGCTTCTATTATTATGTAGAAGAACATGTGACTCTTTGAGGATATCAGATTTGAGTGGTGAGTTGCAACAAAATGTTAATTTAGCCTCTATCCCTCAAAAGGATACACTCTTTTTTCATCAATTTTGTCATTGTGGAGGTAGAAATACCAACATAGGGTTTGGCTAAGGCAAGGCCAGGCTATATGGCACAACTGTTCTCCTCTCTTTATGTGTGTAGGTTATATCTATCTAAAGAAGATTAGAGGAAGACTGAAGACAATTTTCTCATTCATGCATCAAGATCCTACAAGTTGACAAGATACAAAGTCTAAATTATATTGATAGATTTAGGTTATTACATGAATTATTTTGTCTTTTCTTAGAAGTTCATTAATCATATATATTTATCAAATCAAAATAATAAAATGTTGATTGTGTTGTAAAATGGGTATGTGTGCATAGTTTTTTTAATCAATAAAATTCAAATAAAATAAGAGATGTATCTTGTCGATTTGATCTATAGTGGTCTATTATTTCTATGACAGCAATACTATTGGAATTTTTCTTGAATTTTTCCTTCTAAACGACCACTCAATGGATGGAATTACTTGACATGAAATCTTTATATGTTTGGTATCTCAATGGATCTCTTAACAAGATAGAAGGTATCATGTGAGTTATTAATGAAATAGTGGAAGAAGACCATCAACAATGAATATCATGATGTTTTATAGTGTTTTCATCATCAACACTTTACCAAAGCTAATAACGAGCCATAGTTATACATAATTGGCTACAATCTTTCAAAGGTTTCATGCCCTTACTATATTTTCTATGCTCTATTATTGGAAATTTTCTCTAATTACCTTAAATAATTTATTGTTAGAAAAAAAAAATCAATGTCACATATTGTAGCATTGTAAATTGTCACCTTTGAAAATTTCACACTAGGTTTGTCTACCTCTTATGTGTTTGGACCCAATCATGCACTTTATTTTCTAAATTATTCATTCCATGGCCCATTTTAACATTTATTAGAAAATCAAAATGTGAAAGATCAAATTATGCATTTAATATTTTTCCCCAAACACTCTAGATCTCAAAAAAGGATGGATCTAATCTAGGGTGCACTATGCCCTAGAACTCTTATGTTGACCCCAAATTTAAATAGGTTTTTGTTGGTAATTTATTATTTAAAATTCTAATTCTAATTGTCGACCATCAAAATTTATTTTTTGAGAAATTAGAAGAGTTGCATATAAATACATAGTATTTTCACATTTTCAAATATAAGAAAATATAATGAGAATTCAATTGAACAAATCAATTGTCCTAAAAACTTTTCAAGAGTAGAATTTTTAGAATTATTGCAAAATTTCATCATTGAAGCATCATGTCAAGTCTTATGTGATTTTTTTCATGTTTATGTAAATCAAGTCAAACAACAAGGAATCCTTGAAGCTGATGAGCATGACTTCAATTCATCAAGGATATCATATTTGAATGGTGAGTTGCAACAAAATGTTAATTCATTAGTTTTTATCATTTAGCCTCTATCCCTCAAAAGTATACACTACACTCTTTTTCATTAATTTTTCCATTGTGGAGGTAGAAATACCAACATAAGGGTTGAATAAAGAAAGGCCCTATATGGCACAACCCTTCTCCTCTCTTTATGTGTGTAAGTTATATCTATCTAAAGAAGATTGGAGGAAGATTGAAGAAAATTTCCTCATTCATGCATCAAGATCCTACAAGTTGACAGGATATAGCATCTGAATTATTTTAGTAACAGACGAAGATTTGACAACAAGATTCATAAGATAAATACTACAGACTAGGAACCTGAGGCTTGTGAAGTCAAGTTTTAAAATCATATCCCTAGTCTAGAGCGTCCTTGTACCCTAGAGTACCTAAAATCATCTCAATTTGAAATCAAAGGTGCATCAGTGTCTACCTTCTATCTTTCTAGAACTTAAATTTGTTTGTGTGTTTTCAGTCTATCATAATTCATCTTAGAATGTTGCATTTGAATAGTTTTTTCAATTACATCATTGCATCAACTTTTCAATTCATAAATAACTAATAGTTATGACTATATTTATTTTAAATGGTTATTTTGAATAGGTGTGACTACTACCCCTTAATGTATTATGCCACCCTTTCTCCTATATTTAAGGAGGCTTCCTATCATTTGAGAGGTGTATAATTTGGAGATTAATAGTGAATGCTATCACTACATATGCACATGAGGTATCATTGACCATGTTGGAAGTATGGATAAGTGTTCCCTAGATTTCATCTATGTTAGAATAGACTGATTTTTAAGTGTTTTAATAAAAGATGCTTTATGGGGTTTTTTACCCAAAATAGTTTTCCCCATGTATATCATGTAATATGTATAATCTATGCTTGTATGATTCTCATTTTCTTTATTTTTTATTTTGTATATAATGGTTAGTATCCTAAGATCCTAATTTCCAATAAAACCCCACCAAATTGTTGCCTCCTAATTCAAAATATTTGTTTGTCAATATCATCAAGCACCTAGTCATGATCCAAGCAATGTATGTGTCTTAAGTACCAAGTGAAAAAGATTATTGATTCTAATGCCATATAGGTGGTTAGTGTAAATGATAGAGGGAATAAATTTGTTTCACCTCTAAATCAAAACTTAAAAATTTATACCAATCCATTGCCTACCCACTCAACTAACCTTGCTGAGCCATCTACAGTTGTATCCTCCAATCATAAAGATAAATAGATAAATAATATGGTTTCTATGATCAATTCTTACCCTCACCAAGAGCAACCTAAACTCATTCCCAATATCACCTTCACACATATCGATTCCTCTATGCATACACGTAATGGACCTCTTTATATTATCACTCGAATTAATGACCTACCCACATGAGGAATACTCAATGATCTAGTATGCTTAGTGAATGTAATAAAAAAAGAGATCCTCTATGTCATGCCCACTTTTTCACTAATAAACATTAAAACAACTCCATTTTTTTCAAAAATATTTCCTTGTTTTCTTAAAATCCTAGTTGAGAAATTCTACTTTACAAACACCTCAAATTTTTCTTTCCTTTTTACTGGTTTAGTTTATTGGGTAATTATTCTATGATCCTAGAAATGAATTCTAAACCCAATCATTTCAATATTTCTCTTCTCACAAAAGAAAATTAGGTTATTATCTCTAACTATAATTAGTAGGATGAATCAAGATAGTTATATGATTAATCAAGTAATTATATTTACCATAACTATTTATTTAAAATTTGATATAGCTTGATATACATTTATGAATTATTACTACACATTGAAGTAATCTACAAAATACTCTTACTCATTAGGGAAACTTACCATTTTTCTATACGATTTACTACATCAAATGTTTCTCTCCATGAGTTAAATAAGAGTAGTAATAATAAACTATGCTTATTAATTAACATTACCTAAAGATGTTTGAATTTACTAATTTTTAACTTCAAACTCCCCTAACACCTAAGGATGCAACAATAGTATCTAATTACCAAAGCATTATTTGGTCTTCAATATTAATTGATGAACCAAAGGAAATAGGGTGCTCCACCTTTTAGGACATGGAAAATAAGGAAAAGGGGAGACCTATTTCACTCTAGTTCATTAGGAAACCAAGATCCCTCAATCAAGTAACTCAATTAAGGGAAAGGTTGCTACTAATATGACTAGTAGGAGGTTTCCTTAAGTGTGATTAAAATAAAGGGGTTCACCACTAAGCAAATTCTTAGAAAGAAAGAAATGAAAGTAATATGAAAATCTAACTATGTGACCTAGAAAATGAAACTTAAAATCAAAATAAGAAAATTGTGGATAAATAGAGAAGTGCTTGGAAGACTGAAGATAATCAAAACAAGGTCTAAAACTCTAAAATTTTAACTTTTGATGTGCATTGGGACTTATATGCTAGACTGGGTGATTTAATCCTGCTATTGGAATATGGGCAGAATCTGAAATCTTCAAATGGAAAATCAAAATCTATAGAAAATTGCTAAAAAGAGGTATACTGGGACTCATATGCCTAGAGGGTTAATTTAGTCCTAGTGTTAGAATTGGCTATGGATGCCACCCAAGATCTACGGACCAAATGGAAAGCACAAGAAAAGAGAGAGAGAATATGATATGATTCTTAATTATGATTATGATTGTTTACAATGAGAGAGA
>VDFB02003331.1:0-22726 GCA_007258455.2 Sequoia sempervirens | reverse complement strand
ATGATATGATGATTGTGGATTTTGAGAGGATGTTTGGAGATGGGTGTATGGATGAGGAGGTGTCACCTCCTGCTGATATGCCAAGGGACCTTGTTGATAAAAAGGTTGCTGTTGCGAGGGGGGATATGGATTGGCTGGGTAGTTGTGGGTGGCGTACTGTTGGGAGGTGTGGAGAAAGTGTTGTTGATTAGCTTGCGGATATTGGGGGGTGCTGATAATGACTCAAGCAGATGCCCCTACAGGGAGGGTTGTTGCTGATATTGCTGCTGGTTGTAATAGTTGTGGTGATGAGGTGGTTGTTGGTATTGTTGTTGATGCATAGGTGGTGCCTGTGATGGGCGAGATGGGATGGTATGTTGTGGTTGCACTTGTGGGCGTAAAATGGATGCAAGGAACGAAGATGCGGTCGGGGCTGAAGGCCGGGGTGGATTTCCTTGCAGTTGATGTTGTGATGGTTGTGCTGAGAATAGGGGATTGACCAATGGTTGTTGTTGGGGTGTAGGTGCGATTGAGATGTTGTGCAAGGGAGGTTGTTGAGCACTAGTGGGAGCGTGGGATTGGGGAGGTTGTTGGGATATGAACGATGATGGAGGAGGAATGTTGGATTGGGGCAATGATGGAGGTTGGAATGATGATGGTGGATACTGATCAAATACGGTGAGTGACTGAAAGAGAGGGTGGAGGACTGGTTGTTCTTGAGGCTGACAAAGAAGCCGGAAGGGTTGCCCCAAGGACAGGAGGCGGGTTCAAAAGGGGCGGTGCCGGTAGCATTAATGGTTGTGGTTGCGGGATGTTTTGCGGCATGCCATAGGCATAGGGATCATTGGGATCAATGGTTTGAGGTGGTCCCGTGATCGAGATGGTGGGATGTGTGGGATTTCCAACGGGATACAGGACTGCATTGCCGAATTCGGGTTGATGCCAACCTTCTATGGGGGCATACGAGCTACTAGGGATGTCATGTGAGCCTTGGGGTACGTTGGATGTTGAGGTGCCATACTTGGATAAGTCGACACCTGATGGTAGCTTGACACCCTTGTCAATCAAGTGAGCCAAGATTTTGTCCCCATGTCTTTCGAAGAGGCGTTCTGTCATTTGTGCATTGACAGGGTTGCTAAAGTGTTCTTCGAACCTGAGCTCGGGTTGATCGGCCATGTTTTCCTCCCCAGGGGGTGATGTGTTTTGACCATCCACATTGGATTGCGATGAGGTGCCGTTGTGGGGATCGTGAGGGATATTAGCACCATAGTTAGGATCGGGTGTGACGTTGACCGTGTTGATGGGATTTTGAGGGTTGTTCGATTGGGCATTTAAGGCTTGTTGGTCGGCCATTTTCTTTGCTTGTGATCGAGTTTGAACGGGCATGCAAGATGATGAAGATCAAGATTGATCCGATTTTGATGGGAGATTAGTGGATGACGATTGATTAGGTCGATGTGGATTGGCTTGATGGGATCGGATTGGATTGATCGATAGATGTTGGGTTTACCTGGATGTCGGGTTTTGATCCGAATATGTTTGATGGTGTAGGGATCGGATTAATCTGATGATTAGGGTTGGATTGATGATAAGTATGACGAAGACCGAGATCCACAACCGGGTTTGAGAGGGATCCTTGGTAACACTAGGTATTGATTGAGAGGTGGATGTATGATAACGACACCGAATCCAACTTGAGATAGAAGCGGATTGATTGGGCCGAAAAGGATAACTGACTTAAAACGGATAGCGATCCTAAGCCAGCTATGATGATTGCGATTAGGGATAAATACCTAGGTCAACTTGGATGGCAACTCCAGTGGGGTTTATATGGAATAACGGGGATCAGAGATGAAAAAATGGAATTAGGATGAATGGGTAGCGTCTTAGGGGAGACGTATGGCTCTCGAGACAAGCAGAAGAGTGTTCGGAATAAATGACCTTTAAAATGAAGGGATGGAGGCTCGAAATGGACGTTCAAAAGCTTATTTCGGATGCTAAATGGTCGTATCGATGGTCAAAATAGGGGGACAATGCATGCAAAATGATGATATAGGGTGATCAAAGGACAGGTCCGCCACTGCACTAGGACAGGTCCGCCACTGGATTGGGACAGGTCCGCCACTGAATTAGGATAGGTCCGCCACTGAATTAGGACAGGCCCGCCACTGAACTGGGACAGGTCCGCCACTCCACTAAGACAGGCCCACCACTGAACTGGGACAGGTCCGCCACTGCACTAAGACAGGCCCGCCACTGAACTGGGACAGGTCCGCCACTGCACTAAGACAGACCCGCCACTGAACTGGGACAGGTCTGCCAATGTACTAAGACAAGTTTGCTAAAGGATAAGGTCAAGTCCGCCGAAGGATGAGTTCAAGGTTGACGTTTTGATGGATGGCAAAGGCAAAGGACCCAAAGTGTAGCAATCATAAAAAGACTTGGCCAAACTGATAATTACTGGTTTTTGCACAAGAAAGATAGTTCAAACAGCACAACCCTAAAATTTAGTAGAAAGGGGTATGGTCAACAAAGTCTTCTATTCTAGGATGCACATGGTTTCTAAGGAGTCCTCGATATACACCCGGTACGTGAGGCCCAAACCGTGAACACAACTACATAAGCGCGAGCTCCGGGAACCTTAGCGGATACTAAAGGTTTCTGACCAACTTTCACGCTATCCCACGCCTTCTCGCCAATTACAACGCGGATTGAGGCATGTTTTCGCCTTCCCTTTATATACCCCCCCGCCGTACGCTGGGTATTGGAATCGTCTCCAGGTGATGGAAATCCCCTGCGCCCTAATTACAAATTGAAAAGGTGACAAAAAGGATTTGGAAAGCTACGTATTTCTCGTCATCAGATTGCCAAATGGCTAAGGATTGATATGTCAAATAGCTTTTCCAAACACACCAAGCAAGGTCTATTGACACCCCTTTAATTAAGCTATGTTCCTATTTTACCAAAACACAATTTGGGAAAACTTGAAAGAAACAAATTTACCTTCTGTAAGATAGGTCCGCCACTCTGTTAGGACAGGCCCGCCACTGAATTAGGACAAAGTCCGCCATCGTGACTGGACAAAGCCCGCCATCAATTAGGATTGTGTCCGCCACTGAACTCAAAGTTCACATCGCATTCAAGATAAAGTTCCGCCACGCCGTGACGGTGCCCAACAATCGGGGCCAATAGATTGTGTCCGCCAATCGGACTGACAGCCCACCATCAGATCAAGACAAACCGCCATAGGACGTAGCCCGCTACCTTCGACAGTCCGGCTTACCTGTGAGACTACCGCTTAATGAAGAGGACAGTCCGCCACTCGCGACTCGACTCGCAAAATGCAAAATAGCAAACATGAGAAAAAAAGACCTGGCGAATCCTAATTCCATGCGCTGTAATGATAGTCAAAATAGGTGTTAGAAAACAAGCAACAAGTTAAAGAGCACAAATAAACAACTAAAACAACCTACACTTCGAGATTAGCCTAAGTTGGAAACAAAACAAGACAAAGCCACGAAATGGAACTTTATACCTTGCGTTGAGTCGATCCTTTGGTTGGCCCTTCGATCTTGGATGTGTATGCTCCTTGGATGGCAAGATGCAAGCTAGATAAGGATGTGAAGATGGATGCAAGTGGATGAAAATGTGAAAATGGCTAAGTAGAGGTTGAGAAACAAAACTGCAAGAGTTTGGCTAGCACAAATGATCTCTCCAAAATGAGAGAAAAGAGGGGGTATTTATAGGATTTTTGGGAAATCTCAGGGGAAATGGACGGTTGAGATTGATCCATCAAATATCAAGATGTAGGGCTAAGGTGAGTTGAGAACTCACAAGCCCTCACATCTTGACATGTGGCATGTGATGAAGCCCTAAAAGGTGAAGTGTACATGAGGTAGAAGAAAAAGGACATGACATGGAGGGGGTACAAAGTACCTTGGGATTGGACAAGATCTCCTCATAAAGGAGGTCCTTGTCCCCATGTGGGTGAGAGGACATGTGAGGAATTAAAAATTCCTCAAATATTCTCATGGGGATGGGAGAAAGAGTAAAGAATAAGTAAAGGACATGTGGGGAGAAGTGAAGGAATTAAAAATTCCTTTTAGGTGCCTTGGGGGATTAAAAGGTGAATTAAAAATTCACATGGGGAAGGGGATGCCTTGTCCAAAAGGAGAAAGCCTTTAATAAGGTTGACTCAAGGACATGTGCCATAAATAGGATGAGGATTAGGTTAGGCTAATCAAATGATTAAGGTTGTGCAAGTACTTAGCTAGATAGGCTAATGACTGATTAGAGGCAAGTGGGAAATTATGGAGGATGTGACCATAATGATGATTAAGGGTGTGCACATGTTAACCCTAGTTAATTAGAAGAAGATGAAGTAATTAAAATGGATTAGGGACCAACTTGCAAAAGTTGGAGGATGTGACCATGAGAGAGAAAAGATGAATTAAAAATGCATTTTAATTCAAAAGGGGAATATGACTAAATTAAATAAAAGGGGATATTTATTTAATTTAGAGGAGAAAAAGGGGTAAAGTATCAAATTAAATACTTTAGGACCCTTGTGCGAGATGCAAGATATTAATTAAACAAATGGCTTTAATTAATATTGTTAGAGGGGATGAGCAACCGGATGAATCAAGGAGACGCATTTGATCATATGGAAGTGATCAAAATTGGACGTCTACATCTCCATTTTTTTTTGAAACTGACCCATTTTTGAGTTTTTCAAAATCAAATTTCACGTGATATGTTTTAGTTTCTCATCGAGCTCAAAAACTAGGGGCATCATTAGTATCTGCCTACTCAACCTCTGTGACCTTTATCGTATCTTTTTTTGAAAAAATTTCAAGATTTTAAAACTAACATTTATGTCTTCTTAGCTACTTTAGTGTAGCTATTTTTTCCCAAAAATTATCTCACTAAAGTGGGGGAAAAATGTAGTTCGTAAAATTGTACCTTGTGGAAATTTCACACTTGTGCATTTAGGTCTGTTGCATTTATGGCACAAACCTATAAGTTGGAGTTTTACGATTTTGAATTCATAGGCAACAACGATGAAGCACTAGGAGCTTGAATGCCTTATTTGTGTAAAGTTTTGGTAGGAAACCTGTGTGACGTGTAGATGTCTCTGTGACATGCTAGCATCCCCAAACTTTTTGAGATTTAAATGTGAATATCCCACATTCCTTTCCTATGACACACATCATAGTAGCAAGGATGTGTGTGTAACGACTCCTCCCGCCCATGTAGCTTCACAAAACTCCATTTTCACTTTCATTTTCATAACTTCTTGATCTCTCTCTTGCTCTTCTAGTTCTCTTACTCTTCCATAGCAAATATTTTTTAAAATTCCTTCTCAATCAACATTCAAGGCTTCTCTTGCATGTGAATCCATCACGTCTATCAACCCAAGAGGGGAGCCACAGGTTTTTAGTAATGCTCTCTTGTTATCTTATCTTGTCTATTTGATCTCGTCTATTACATTCATGATAGGGGTTATCCTTCTCTGTGGGGTTTTTTTTTATCACATATCTTTTACATTCATGATAGGGGTTCTCCTCCTTTGTGGGGTTTATTTCTATCACACATATTTTACTTTATACATTTTATCTATCTTGATCCTATCTGGCTGTCAGTGGAGGTGGAAACACAAAAATAAGGGTTTCACTGAGGCAAGCCTTGAAACATCCCCCCAAAATTTTCTCATTATGTTTGTGTGTAGATGAATAGGTTTAACAAGTGCATTTCAGATTCTGAGATCTTATTGTCTATTTCATCTGAGATGACAACACAGGGCACAAATGTCCCCATGATGCACTATCATTTGTGGCCAATAGCTAATCCTATTGAAGGTACAATCTCTAGTTTTTGTGCTTTCTATCTTTTTATACTAGATATTTTAATTTGTTCTTTCACCCTTGTAATTAAGTTATTTTGTTATTCTTGTCATTTGTAACTTAGTATTTATTCAATTAGATTGTATAGATGTTCCTTATTTTTTATACTGTCACTTGAGATTTGATCTTTGAGGTAATTGAGGGCTATTTTCTCATAGAGATCTCGTAATCTTGAGGGTAGTGAATCCCCTCACTTACACAACCAGAACAAAAAGTATGCAAGATGCAAGTTACTTTATTTTGTTAATTAACAACTATTCCAAAATGATGGGTTATAATTTTGAAAGAAAAATATGAGGCTTTTAAGAAGTTTAAGGCATTTAAAGCCTTAGTTGTGAATGAAACTGATCTAAAAAATAAAATACTTGAGATTAGATAGAGTAGGAGAGTTCACTTTAAATGAATTTGAATAATTATGTGAATAGCATGGTATGAGGAGACATTTCTAGTGCAAGGAATCCACAACAAAATGGAGTTGTGGAAAGAAAAATAGATTTTTCCAAGAAATTATAAGAAACATGTTAAATGAGTCCAAGTTATCAGACACTTTGATAAGAGAAGTGGTTCATATGACAATATATATTTTTAATCAAGGATAAATAAAAGAATAATACTAAAACACCATATGGAATATGAAAGGGTAGGGCTTAGAACAGTGAAGTATTTCAAGGTATTTAGGAGAAAATGTTATATAAGAAGAGATGAGAAATATTTGAGAAAATTTGACTCTCGGTCTGCTGAAGATATTTTCTTTGGTTACTCTTCAAGGAGCAAAGCCTATAGGTGTTACAATAAGAGATTTCCACAAAATTATCAAAAGTGAAAATGTCAGAGTGGATGAGGAAATAAATCAAAGAGAAAAGGCACAAGAAGTTGATTGTTAAAAGGAAGAAATTTGTAAGGAAGAGGAAGTTGAGTGAAATGACACAAAGACACCATAAAAGCACCATCAAAGGAACCATCTAATATACCATGCATAGTTTTCAATGGAATAATCTAGAAGATATAATTCTCGGTGACAAAGATACAAAAATTAAGAAAAGGAGATTATATAGTACATCAAAACATGCAAGCCTATCCTTGCTCTCTAAAGTAGAACCTAAGAATTTTATAGAAGATCAAGAAGAAAAGTAATGGGCAATTATATGGAAGAGGATTTGAATCAAATAAAAAAGAATGAAACTTGGGAACTTGTACCAAGACCTAAGGATAAAAATGTAATTAGCACTAAGTGTGTATTTAGAAACAAGGTGAATGAGGATGACCAAGTTATGGCATGAAAGGGATATTCTCAAGTATACAAAATTGATTTTGAAGAAATATTTTTCCCTATTTCACATCTTGAGGATATGAGGATTTTTTTGGAATTTTATTGTTTTTAAAACTTCAAATTCTACCAAATAGATGTCAAATCAGCCTTCCTGAATCCAAAAAAATATAAGAAGAGGTGTATATTGGATAGGCTGAAGGGTTCATCCTATTAGAAAATGAGGACTATGTATATAGGTTAAAGAAAGCACTTTATGGGTTGAAACAAGCCCCTAGGGCTTGATACTCAATATTGGACAGGTATCTACAACACCAAGGCTTCAAAAAGGGTATTGTTGATAGCAATCTATATATTAAAATTGAGGTGATCATCATTTGATTGTTGTAGTCTATGTAGATGATATCAATTTTGGTGGAAGTAGTGATAAAATGTGCCAAAATTTTTCCATGAACATTCATAAAGAGTTTGAAATGTCTGTTCTTGGTGAGTTATCTTTCTTTCTTGGCTTACAAATCTCTCAATCATATAAAAGGATTTATTTCATAGACCAAGTATATCAAGGAATTTTTGAAGAAATTTTGAATGGAGGATTACGAACCTATGAGTACACTTATGGTCACAAGATGAAAATTGAGTAAGGATGATGAATCTCTTGAGGCTAATCAAACTCTTCATAGTTCAATGATTGTGAGTTTATTATATGTGACAGATTCAAGAATTGATATTATGCATGTAATAGATGTGGTGGTAAGGTTTCACGCTGCACTAAAATAAACCCATGTGTTGGCAGTTAAAATTATTTCTAAATATCTAAAAGGAACTTTGGGTTTTGTCCTATGGTATCAAAAAGGTGAATATTTCACCCTAACAACATACATTGATGCAAATTAGGTTGGTAGCATTCATGATAGAAAAACACAAGTGAAGGTGCATACTTTCTAGGAAATAGGATTATATCATGGTTGAGTAAGAAAGATGCTTCTATTTCCTTATCCACAATAGATGTAGAGTATTTACTAGTAGCCTCTTGTTTCACTTAAGTTCTTTGGATGAGGCAAACACTATAGGATATTAAGTTATAATATGATAATCCAATATCAATATTTTGTGATAACACCAATTCCATTAATATTTTAAAGAGTCATGTGATGCACTCTCAAACCAAACACATTTTGATCAAATAACATTTTTTAAGAGAGAATGTAGTCGATCAACAAGTGAAGTTAGAGTATATTTCCACACATGAATAAATTCTAGAAATCTTTACAAATCCTCTTCCAAAAGAGATTTTTGAGTATCTTAGATAGAATTTTGGGATGATATCCCTTTTATCTAGTCATTGATGATATATTATTCAAAGGGAGCTTATTACTACACTATCTTACAACTCTGAGGATTCCTTTTCTATTAATGTCAGAGGGGAGAAGTAGAGAAAGGGGGAGTATTATGTTCATAGGTTATTTCTTTGTAGGGATGCCATCAATGGAAAAGGGGAAGATTATTGGAAATTGTTGTCATTGCTTTCAAATGAGGGATGAGGAAAACCATTGAGATCATGGCCAACTTCATTCAAGTTATTGCAACACTGTAATTGCACTTAAAGTATATATTTTATAAGGGTGAATATAAATAACATTATTGGTTCTTGTTAGGGCCAACCCCTTTAATAAATTGTCATCTTCCTTAGACCAACTCTCCTCATGTGTGATTACCACTTGAAAGAGTTTAAAGTTAAATAAATTAATCTATTCTAATTTCTGGCTGACTTGTAATTTATTTTGTCTATATTGGGATTGAAAAAGAAAAAATATTACCTTGTATTATGGGCCAACCCCCTTATAGTGGAACCCCAATTTAGACATTAAATTTAAATAATTTTATATTTTTATAGGGTTTGACCCCTTATGGAGCACCCAAGCTTGTTATTAAAAGGTACTTGGAAAAGGTGTAAAATTATGAAGAGTTGTCTCCCTTATCAAACAATACATCTCTCCATAAGGTTTCTTATTTTTGTGAAGATATAAGAGGATTTTGTGGAATGTGGAGAAGGATGAGTGTGGAAGATATAGAGATATATCATATATATACCAACATATTTATGTGAAGAGAATATTATAAAAGACTATTCAAAGGCATATTTTTGAAGGAGAATTATGAAGAAGATAAATATTTTGTTGAGTTAGAGGTTGGTGCCTCATGTTGGAGAGGTTGATGCCTCATATTAAAAGAGATTGGTGTCACTTATTGATTTATGCTGGTCATAGGTTCAAACCCCTTGCTTGTGCTAGGGGGGATTGTTGTAAGATGGTGTGTCCCTTGGTCTTCCTTGCAACAAATGCTTGGGTTTGTGACATGGTCTAACTGCCTCATGTGGATCTTAACTGATGCTTGTATCAAGCATTGACAGGTCGACCTTTTAGTGCAACGAAAAGGCCAACAAAGGGTTTCCATGTAAATATTGTGTTGAACATCTTGTGTTCTTATTTGTTGGTGTTGTGCATTTAAAGTTATTTTTATTATTAATCTAAAAAAGAAAAAGATAGTCTTATTCTAATTCACTCCCCCTCTCAGTATAAGCATGTTCTCATCATCTATTCAAAAAGTGACTATACATGCAAGGATTAAAAATGTAGATTTTTCTTAGCATTATAGTCACATAGAAATGAAAAATGATTGACCATTTCAATGAATAGAAAACCAAAATTTATAGAATTTGGTTTTGTCACTAAAATATTATGGGGATTCAATTAAGAGAAGGATAGCATCAATTTCATATTTTAAACAAGTTGAGATCTCATGAAATTCATCTGAATGAAATCTTGGAGATGGTCTATGGTTACCTACACCTAAAATTTCAACTATCACATTTAGGGTGGCATGGTTCTCTTTATCATCCACTATTGAATTTGTAAAAAAATTTGTGCCCTTAGGATAATTAAAATTTATGGGTGGAAACAACCAATATGGTAGTTGTAGGATTCTAATCAAGAATTAATGGTAGTACTGAAATGATCTAGAAGTGGTTGAATAAAACTAGAAAAAATCTAGAGGAAATGAAAAAAATGATGAAGAACTAGATATGAGGAGGTGGATGTATTATTTTGGGTCAAGACCAAAGGTCAAAATGAATGGAACTCCTAAACCAAGAGGAAATTATAGAAAATGGGTGAAAAATGATGGAGGGAGAATGTGGGAGAAGGTTTGGGCAAGGGTGTGGGAATGGAAATAATGATGGGATGTCAAATTGGAAGGATGGATATTCAAACATTAGGATGAAGTTTGAATAAGAGAAAAAAAATAGTAAAAGGCCACTATATTATTTGTGGATGTTAAGAATAGAAGTGGATGCCAGATATGGAAAATGGATAGAGGTTCAAATGTCCATATATATAGGGGAATATTACAAAAGGGAAGAAATGGAAGACTTATGGGGATGTAAGGGAGCTTAAGATATAAAAGGTAATGGTAGATGTTTGAATGGGAATCCAAAGTTTTCAATGTGGGGTAGGAGAAAAATGTAGGAAAAAATTATAGAATTTGATATGGGATGTGGATGAAGTAGATAGGGAAAATGTATGGATCAAATTTAGAAGTTCAAGGGAACACATATTTTTGGGGATTGGAGATGAAAGTGGAAAAGAGGATATGATGAAAGATAATGTTGGTGATTTTTCTTGTAAACCAGGTTTATCTCCTATTCTACCTATGGGGTAGCCATCTCCAATCAAGGACAGCTCGGAGGACCTGGACCAACTGACAAGATTCGGCGCTACACTGAAATCTTCTGCACTTTAGGCTCTGCAGAACCAGGGCAGGTATACCCACACAATGCATTAAAGAAGACCAGACATTTCTTTTTATAGCAGATGACTCCTGATGCCAAGTATTAAGAACCTCAAATATGGCTTGATTCTCAGTAACACAATACTTGTAGCAACCAGAAGGTAGGGAAAGACATCAAATAAGATTGATTAAATAAAATGATTGATCTTGAGCAAGAAGACTAGAACCCTAAATACATACAACAAATATCAGATGAAAGGCCACTATTCTGCTGAGCCTATCAACCTACAATAGAAGGAACGATTACTCTGGACATAAAAAGTCTTTGCAAGATTAACCTTATTAGTCTCACAACTAGTGATCAGATCTATAAGACTACTTATCAAATCCTCCTATCATACATATGAATCTCTGATATGATTAAAGCATTTAACTTATTCCTTGAATAAGAGCAACAACCAGAATAGACAGTAAAACATTACATTAAAATGGTTAATGAAATGATCCTTGATCAACTTTCATTAACAATCCATACACACAATACAAAGGAGAGACTTAAAGACCTCAATCTATACATTCAAATTCATACATGTGTCCAAGACCTCACAATTTAACTGATTACAGACCCTAGACCCTAAACTCTGATAGTAATCTGACTCTATGACTCGGTGCCCTTCTCTTCAGATTTTTTTTTTTTTGTTCTAACTTTTGGCCGAAGACCATTACGAATGATTCAAAAATTCCTTTTAAACAGTTCAAGGATTGCCATCCAGCTCAGAGCCACATCAACATGCCATGTCAGACCCCAACTGCACCGTGACCAATCAAAACCCACACTGTGACCCTCAATAACTTCTTTGGTCATATAAATGCCTCTGGCCAGATCTCTGTTAGGAGAGACATTCCCACACGAACAAAGATCAATCAACTTGCACCAAATCCGTCGCCAAATCTGCGCATCCATACTCGAGCCATGCCATCTAGGAAATCTGCGGGTACGATCATCACAGATCCAGAGGCCACAAATGCAGAATTCAGATGTTTCAACCACCTCTCCATCTCGGACAGTCCATTGCCCTAGTTCTGCAATAAATTCCACCTCTGCCGTGCCAACCCGTGCCAGCATTCGAGGCTCAGGACCAAATCGGGGCCATCACGTTGATCCCAAGTGAGATCCTCATTGTCATTCTCGAGCCCAAATAGGTGACCAACCACATTGAATACATTCATGAAATCGATCCACATCGGTCACCTCCCCAGCAGACCAGTCGGCCAGAGATCATGGCGAGAATCTGTGTGTTTCATTGAGCAGCTGAGTCGGTGAGACCGGGCACACATCGGCTTGAGATTTCAACTTAGAATAATGCCCCATCGGTGAGAGAGAGCTCACTCGACAAGAGGTCATGGCGACACCCGAACATACACACTATCGGCTAGAGAAGACGGACTCGGGAAGACACTTCGTAGATGATGCTTCATTATATTGAGAGACATCCTTTCACCCTGTGTCATTGTAGCCTTCAACCTTCAGGGAGACACTATATAGACTATCCTCTGCTTTGCCAAAACATCCCGAGCTCACAATAGATCGCCAAGACATTAATGATCTCACACCAACTGAAACCTTTTTTTCCTTTGCACATCGCTATAACATTAAGATATTGGGAAGACCTCTTGTAGAGCACACCATGTCTTTCCAAAAGTTTTCATTCACTTGTGTGTCGCTAAGACAATTCAAAGCTTATACTGACGAAGACCCCTTCATGTTCCATCGGCGAGACCGAAGGTCACTCGTCGAGACCAATTCCGAAAACCCAGACTCTTACCGATACGCTTCCATCCACCATCGGTCGGTGTGACCCTGCAAATTCGCTGCGACTTCACACCGATGGCATTATACTTTGCCGAAATGCTCATTCTAAAGCAAGTCGGTGTGACATTTCAATTTTGATAAGACCTCACGCCGAGTGGACACCAACACACCGATAGGAAAAATCCATCAGTGAGACACAAAGAAGTTGGGGAAACATCTCCCCGACCTCAACCAACATAGGTTGACAGAAAGAGACCTCGGGGAGACATCACGGGGTCACCGAGAGGTTATCCTGAGTAGCAGAGGTCACGGTGAAGGCAACGCAGGGCCGGTGAAAGGTAACAAGTAAATGGGTTACCAGAAACAGTACAAGGACAACTTAAGTTGCATGTGTATCGACAGTGTCACGAAACAAAAGACAAAAAGAGAACTAGACCAAGTCGTGAGTCGGAGACAGTGGAAATACACATGAGCCTAGAGATGGGACAAAGGGAGAACAAAGAAGCTTCTAGAAGCTCTGAGGCAAATGGAAATAGGAACCTCACAAAAGTTCTTAAGAGATCCCCGACTGTTCCGCTTCCCACAGTAAAAGCAAAAGGAAAACAAAAGCTGAAAGGAGTCAATGTGAACTCCAAAACTATATAAGCATGAGGAAAGGTTCCAAAACCTGATTCCATTTTGGTCCCGCCTTCGCCCAGCAAAGAAAAACACAAGGCAAGGAAGAAAAGAAAGATCTAGCCATCTAAGACATGAACACTTAGCATGCTGAGCTCAACCCTGGTGGGAGCCCATTTACCCCATGTGCCAAAATGATAGAAAATTCCCAAGCTAAAGATTTGTCAGGAAAATCAAAGGTGTAACTGAAAATGAGAGGTCCAAATAGGTAATTCAATAGGTTCCTGTTATATGCTCCTCAGGTATAGGTAAGTAACTTATATCTCTGTGGGAGAGGCATCATAAAAAGAAAGGACCAAAACAACAAGGAGCTAACTGGACAAGGTTAGCAGACACAGCAAAACAAAACTGACCAGAAAAGCAAAAACCTAACTTAATGTTCATGGAAAAATAAATGCTTCAGATGAAGCACAACTTCGAGAATTGTCCATGAACAGGAAATTCCAGAGTTACATTGTTGATTCTTTATTTCATTTGATGACACATTAGCCACTAAAAAATGAGAGTCAACTTTTACCTCTGTCAAATACAATTCTGCAAAATGAGCTGGTCTCTCCTAACTCATGCTTGCCTCTGCCAAACTGCAACAATATGAATGACAACACCCCTGCAAACACAAGTATTTGATTGCCACTGTGCAAGTGAAAACTTTCTCTTTGTCCAGTTTTATCTTCAACTGGCAACCAGATCCAATAAACTTTATCATTGCCACACTCTTGATTCTTTGATTCTGTATCATGTGGCAATACATGTGAATATTGATCAGGACTGCATAAAAACACAGTCTGATCACAATTAGCTACCTGACAAAACATGTTAGTACCTCTCAACAAGCTGTCATATTCATCATTATAAACACGTACATGATCCTTATGCATTTGAAAGTCAGACATACTTCCAAAATGTTGACTATTATGTGACAACAAGCTATCATATTGACTATTTACATTACCCTAAAGCTGAAAACAACTAGCTCCAGTGCTCTGCATATTTTCAAATTCTGTGAAAACTTCATCAAGTGTATACAAAGGGATACACTCACCATTGAACACATCTCACAACTGCTCTATATCATTTTCAGTAGGAGGAGGCACATCATTAGTGACATGATGGTTTAAACTACTACTCCCACTTCCTCTTTTCACTTGGCTTTGTTCTTCATCATGCTGGCAATGAGAGTCATCAAAGGACTCTAACTCATCCTCATGGGTTGTCCAACTATCACATTCATCCCAATCTTGCTCATCATTGAGCAACTTTGGTTCAGAAGCACAATCTGATTTCAGACTGAAATCAATGTCATCATGATCTGTAAGATCACCATTAGAAGGGGCATTGGAATCACTTGCATCATACCTTGCATCCTGCAGGTCCTCATCGTCAAGACCGATATGAGTTTCCCACAACAACCTAGAGTTGTTGTGTGCAAACCTTTGATATTCTGTGGTTAGAAAATCTAATAATTGTTTTACAACTTAGTAGGTTACTGCTCTGTCCTACCCTCTCAACCACTTCTTCCTCTTCTTGACCTCTACCAGGACTAGATACATCACCAAAGGTATCAAGGAACAAAGTTTTGAGCTGATACCATGAAACAATGGAGTGCACTGGTAAGCAAGTGAACCAATCATCGGCCACACCTTCTAAAGATCTGACAAATAGCTTCATGACCACATTGTCTTTTTCCACCTGACAGTCTTCCATGAAATCAATGAAAAATTGCATATGTCTTGATGCTGATTCCTCAACACCACCTTTAAACTTGGGTAAATATTTATTGATTCCCCTAGGGGAAACATGTGGGTAACCCTGGATTTTATCAAAATCCAAAGGGCTGTATCTTTCACTATCATACGCCCTTTTATGAAGATAGGACTATGCCCTAAGCATGGTATCATAGCTTGTAGAGGGAGAATCAGGACAACAATGCATCTTGCAAATGAAACCTATCCCTCTACAACTATCCAGTTGCAATATTCAAATATCCCTTGATGACAGTGCTTGATCTCACCAAATAAGGGAACTAAAGTTCTTTTAAATGTTCAAAAGCATGAAGAATACCTGGGAATGTTGCAGCCATGGAACTATCTTCAAATGTTCAACAGGTTCACCTTGACAGAGTCGCCACGTCTTTGCAGAGGACTGAGCTTCAAATGGTATGAAGCTCACTTACATGTAAATCTTTCTCTGAGTTTCATCCGACAGAGCACCATAGATCTTGTAGCTTTCAGGTTCACTGCAACAAAACTTTTCTCCTGGCCTAAGATTCTTCAAACTTTGAACATAACCAACATGGCAATTGATATGACTCTTTTGATATGGCACTTTATAACCGGATTTCTGAGTAACTTCCCAGCGGAGTCACCATATTGTTGGTGATTTTTCTTGTAAACTAGGTTTGTCTCCTATTCTACCTATGGGGTAGCCATCTCCAATCAAGGGCAGCTCGGAGGACCTGGACCAACTGACAAGATTCAACGCTAGACTGAAATCTTCTGCACTTTAGGCTCTGCAGAACCAAGGCGGGTGTACCCACACAATGCCTTAAAGAAGACCAGACATTGCTTTTTACAGCAGATGACTCCTGATGCCAAGTATTGAGAACCTCAAATATGGCTTGATTCTCAGTAACACAATACTTGCAGCAACCATAAGGTAGGGCAAGACATCAAATAAGATTGATTAAATAAAATGATTGATCTTGAGCAAGAAGACTAGAACCCTAAATACATACAACAAATATCAGATTAGTGCCATTATTCTTGGGCTAGGAGTCACAATAACCTACAAATAGAAGGAACGATTACTCTAGACATAAAAAGTCTTTGCAAGATTAACCTTATTAGTCTCACAACTAGTGATCAGATCTATAAGACTACTTATCAAATCCTCCTATCATACATATGAATCTCTGATATGATTAAAGCATTTAACTTATTCCTTGAATAAGAGCAACAACCAGAACAGATAGTAAAACATTACATTAAAATGGTTAATGAAATGATCCTTGATCAACTTTCATTAACAATCCATACACACAACACAAAGGAGAGACTTAAAGACCTCAATCTATACATTCAGATTCATACATGTGTCCAAGACCTCACAATTTAACTGATTACAGACCCTAGACCCTAAACTCTGATAGTAATATGACTCTATGACTCGGTGCCCTTCTCTTCATATTTTTTTTTTTTGGTTCTAACTTTTTGCCGAAGACCATTACGAATGATTTAGAAATTCCTTTTAAACAGTTCAAGGATTGCCATCCAGCTCAGAGCCACATCCACATGCCATGTCAGACCCCAACTGCACTGTGACCAATCAAAACCCACGCTGTGACCCTCAACTTCTCTGGTCACATAAATGCCTCTGGCCAGATCTCTGTTAGGAGAGATATTCCCACACGAACAAAGATCAATCAACTTGCACCAAATCTGTCGCCAAATCTACACATCCATACTCGAGCCATGCCATCCAGGAAATCTGTGGGTGTGATCATCACAAATCCAGAGGCCACAAATGCAAAATTCAGCTGTTTCAACCACCTCTCCATCTCAGACAGTCCGTTGCCCTAGTTCTGCAATAAATTCCACCTCTTCCGTGCCAACCCGTGCTAGCATTCGAGGCTCAGGACCAAATCGGGGCCATCATGTTGATCCCAAGTGAGATCCTCATTGTCATTCTCGAGCCCAAACAGGTGACCAACCACATTGAATACATTCATGAAATCAATCCACATCGGTCACCTCCCTAGCAGACCAGTCGGCCAGACATCATGGCGAGAATCTGTGTGTTTCATCGAGCAGCTGAGTTGGCGAGACCGGGCGCACATTGGCATGAGATTTCAACTTAGAATAATGCCCCATCAGTGAGAGAGAGCTCACTCGACAAGAGGTCATGGCAACACCCGAACAGACACACTATCGACAAGAGAAGATGGACTCGGGAAGACACTTCGTAGATGATGCTTCATTATACCGAAAGACATCCTTTCACCCTGTGTCACTGTAGCCTTCAACCTTCGGGGAGACACTATATATACTGTCCTCTACTTTTCTGAAACATCCCGAGCTCACAATAGATCACCAAGACATTAATGATCTCACACCGACTAAAACCTTTTTTTCCTTTGCGCATCGCTATAACATTAAGATATCGGGAAGACCTCCTGTAGAGCACACCATGTCTTTCTGAAAGTTTTCATTCACTTGTGTGTTGCTAAGACAATTCAAAGCTTATGCCGACGAAGACCCCTTCATGTTCCATCGGTGAGACCGAAGGTCACTCACCGAGACCAATTCTAAAAACCCAGACTCTTACCGATACGCTTCCATCCACCATCGGTCGGTGTGACCCCACAAATTCACTGTGACTTCACACCGATGGCATTATACTTTGCTGAAATGCTCATTCTAAAGTGAGTCGGTGTGACATTTCAATTTCGATAAGACCTCACCCTGAGTGGACACCAACACACCGATAGGAAAAATCCATCGGTGAGACACAAAGAAGTTGGGGAAACATCTCCCTGACCTCAACCAACATAGGCTGACGGAAAGGGACCTTGGGGAGACATCACGAGGTCGTCAAGAGGTTATCTCGAGCAGCAGAGGTCACGGTGAAGGCAACACGGGGCCGGTGAAAGTGGTAACCAGGGGCCGGTTGCCGACGAGAAACAGGGCATAAAGGATAACTTAAGTTGCATGTGTATGGCCAGGCAGGTCAACGAACAAAAGGACAGGCGGAAAGGGAACCAGACCAAGTCAGAGCTGGAGACAGGAAAGACACAGAGTCAGAGACGGGACAAAAGGAGAACAAAGAAGTCGCGGAGTCGGAGGCAAAATGGAAACAGGAACCTCGCAAAAAGTTCCAAGAAAAACCCCTGACCCTGTTTCGCCACTGCCAAAAGAAAAAGGAAAACAAAGCGAGTGGAGCCGGGGTCGGAGCAAAACCCGAAACCATAAGCATGAGAAAGGTTCCAAAACCTGATTCCATTTCGGTCCCGCCTCCGCCAGGCAAAGAAAAACACAAGGCAAGGAAGAAAAGAAAGATCTAGCCATCTGAGACATGAACACTTAGCACGCTGAGCTCAATCCTGGTGGGAGCCCATTTACCCCACGTGCCAAAATGATAGAAAATTCCCAAGCTAAAGATTTGTCAGGAAAATCAAAGGCAAACAACTGGAAAAATGAGAGATAACCAAAATAGGCACTAACAGATAATATCTAGATCATAATCGAGATCTTACAAATAAGGTAGAACAAAGGGAAATGAAAGGAATGCAAGAGTGATATACCTTGTGTGGATTTTATGTAGAACAAGACATATGATTAGGATATTGGCAAATAAATAGGAAATATTTGGTTCCACACCAAATTATATCATCATTGAGAAAGAAATGGAGAGAGACTAGAATATAACTAGACTTAATTTTTCTTAGATTTTGGTGACTTACAAGTTATTATTGTTAGGGATCCAAATATGCACCCTTATGCCAAGCTTTGAATGAACTCAACAGATTTGGATGTAACATGGGATTGATTTCAGGATGTGGGTATCCTATTCGAAAGCAAACCTCCAGTGATAAGGGCTGACTTCCCCTTTTGATGCCACCAAACTACTAATTTATGAGGTAAAGGGTAAGAATTGCATGAAAATGGACCTAATACTGAAAATACCTAAGGTGATACACCAAAACAACTTGGACCTGATAACAGCCTAACACATTCAAATCAATCTCCTAAAATTTGAGTTACACAACTCACTTTCCAATGTAGTTTACATAAATAATTTACAAGGAGGTCTATAAATAGTGATTTTAAAAGGGAAAAATAGGTTTCACAACTAACAACACAACTAAACAACACATGTTATAACCTATAAACATACATTTTTTGCTAAATGGATGCATAAACATGAGACAAGTTTGCAAGGAAAGATGAATTTTCACAAGACAAATTGATCAATCATTAATGACATACCATAAAACATGAAGAAAGAAGGTAAGATGCTCTATTATATTGATTCAAAGTGCTTACTGTATTACAAGTCCATCTGAGTTACAAAATTGCTCCATGAAAAATAGCTCCAAGAAACAAAGCTATCCTGTTGCTAGAAAGAAAGAACTCCTAAAAAAATCCAAGTCTGAAGATATTTAAGCCATCTTGAAACCACTGCCCACACAATTCCTTCTTGAAACCCTAGGTCGTATGAAGCACAAAAGCCAAAATGGAAGCTTCCAAAATCACTCCAAAAGTCCTCCAAATGCAAAAAAGTAAAGCTAAGTCCAAGGTCACATTGAAGGTGTGACAAAACAACCTCCAAAATAGTCAGTTCTCTCCAAAACAATCAAACACAACACTCACACTTTCCACATGTTGGCCAACTATTTGATCAAATCTATCGCATGCCTCCAAACTTGCTGGGTCACAGTTTTGGTGTGCAAACATGTCTTCAACCACACTTCATGACTTCAACACATGTTTTTATATTTTGTATTAAAAATAACATCTAAACTCAAGTGATTTATAAATTATCACGTAAGTTAAATGTTTTACATTTTTCATATTAAATGCAAAATAATAATTATTCCTCAATTACATTTATATTTGCATATGAATGACATTAAAGTGATTTTGCAAATCACTTAAATGATAACTTACAATTGACAAAATGTACACTAAATGATATTTAAATGCTTGCAAAAGAGTTAAGTAAAACAAATTCTTCTAAGGAATTTGATCATTTCTATTTACCTTTTTTTGCATTTCAAGGCCACATATGGCCAACATTTTGATTTTCCAAGGAAAAAAAGAATAAAGGCCCAATTTTGGCTTATATGGTTGACCTCCACACTTCATGGAAGGAATACTCCAAAAGTCTTGCAAACATCTCACGTTTTAAAAGGCAAGGCATACCTCACATGTCTCAAAAGAAACATATGACCAAAGGTCAAGGGCATAATATATGGGACTTAGCACACTATGTATGTTTCATTTTGAAACACTTAGCCATTCTTCACAAGGCATCAAGACTTAAGGTAAAACAAATGCCTAGGTCATGAAGTTATCATCAACCCCTATTTTGCATTAACATGAGTTTTAAATTTTAAAAGAATGGGACAAAATCCCACATCCACCAAAGAATAAGGTTTTACCCTATCCAACAAAAGATGGGAAAAAAATGAAAAAAGAAGCATTTTTTCTCACCTTGAGCATTTTGGAAAGTTGCATTGCGTCGCCATAGGGTTTCTGAGGGAACAAAAAATGGAGGTTTTATGGTCGAATCCTGACTGGTTTTTGACAATTTCTGATGGAAAATGCATGTAACAGCAAGTAAGTTTGTTTTTTGGCTCAA
Organism: Sequoia sempervirens; assembly: GCA_007258455.2. Lineage (NCBI taxonomy): Eukaryota > Viridiplantae > Streptophyta > Pinopsida > Cupressales > Cupressaceae > Sequoia > Sequoia sempervirens. Next base: position 1,944 of record VDFB02003331.1, on the reverse strand, counting down.
AATCTATATTTTTCCACATCTTTTGGAAGCCATTTTGAGAAAACAAGTCGCGGCCTGTAGTATAACTCTGACCATTTTGTTTCATTTTTCCTTCTTCTGTGGTTTCTTTGTCTTCCAACCGCCATGGTTGATCTTTTTTGAAGCTAAAAATGAAGGCTTTCTGGAAACATCCTCCATGGGTAAGCTTTCCTTGCATGAAATCGCACATTTTTTCTCATTTCTTTTGAACAAAAAAGCTATTTCGGGCTCTTTATTCTATTGTATGTAATGGGAATGTTGTTATGTTGGCAGTTTTTCTTACTATGGGTAATCTTTGTCAATATTTGTGACATTCATGCTTAATTCGAGCTCTGCACTCATTTTGCATGTTGGGGCAGGCCCTTCATCATGTATGTAGATAAATTGAGGGCTTTGATCCCTTCTTTGCATAGATGTTTCTATGAAATACTTGTTCATCATCTCCTCCAAGACACTCATGTTCAAGCCTTGTACATGTAACAAATGTTGTATACTTGATTTTCTATATTTTCTTATCTTTCTAAGAATGGTTATGGCGTGGCCCTATGTAAGATTATAGTATGAATGAGATTTCATAGTTGGAACACGAGCTATTTCTGCCACCTTTCCACAATAAAATGCTGCCCTGTCAATAAAAGTGATTTGCAAAATGATTTAAGGCCATTGCACAGTATGGCTCTAACCTACAAACCTCACACATTTTTCATTTTTTTCATGAACACTACCTTTTATTTGCCCTCAATAGATGATTCTTAGCAGTAAATATAGCTTCATTTGATCATGAAACCCTATCTTGAGGGTTTACAAGTTGTATTTGTTGTGGCTGTATTGGGTTGTCAAAACTCGTGCTATCATTTGCTTGATGGCCACCATCTTATCCACAAGCTTTCCTAAATAAACTGAACCATGTGATCCCTCGCCAATCCCATTACTTTGTGGAGCCTTTTGGAAAAGAAACAACATGTTTAGTCTTGACCCTTTCCTTTTCAATAAATTAGTAGAAAGGAAAATAACAATAATTCAACCTGGCATCTTCTAGATGCTTTGATGCTTCCAGGTCTCGATGGTGGCAACTATTTTTCCTCAACATTATGTTAGGTCCTAGAACATTGTGTTCATTTATTTCCCTCAAATTATTTTGATGGACAATGAGGACTATCTTCTAAACACTGTTGTTTAACACAATATTCTCATAAATATAGAGTGACCTCTCAAAACCATTGTTGCATTTCACATAATTTCAAATGGGCTAGACTCTAGAACCATCCCGAGAGTGTTCTACTCTAGAACCATCCAGAACCATCCAGATAGATTTGTCCTTATTTTGTCTTGGCATTCTTCATCCTTCAGAAAAAATCTCTTTCAATATTTCTCACTATCAAAAAGGGCTCTTTCATGACCATTATTAACTTCATGTAAGTTCCTTGAAGATTGCTTGTTGCTTTCACCAGCAAATGTAGATGCCTATCTTCTTGAGGAGCTTATACATGTAACAGAGAGAAATTGCTTAGAATATTTTGGGATTCCAATGTATTATGTTATATATACAACCTCTCAAAAAGACCATGTAGCCTCGTGCATCTATCTTCTTCTTAGCATGAAAAATCATGTGTCTGGACTGCTCTATGCTTTATGGATGTTTTATATGACTTCATGTGGTTATACTCATACCCTCCATAGCATACATAATCAAAATTTTGTAATGATAGAAAGCACAGTTCTAGGAGCCTATTAATCATGCCAGAATCATTGCTAAAGACAACAGTGGGATGGTCCTCCTTATTAGTCATTTGAGATCCTCTGTTTTAAGAAGAAAGGGATTAAATACCTCTTTAATGCCATTAACATTTCCTTCCTTTGAATTGTTCACCACAATAACATGAGGCTCCCCTGGAGATCACTTCTACCTCTTTCAAATTCGATTCA
>VDFB02003330.1:0-29608 GCA_007258455.2 Sequoia sempervirens | reverse complement strand
TTAGAAGGTCTTGTTAGTGTGGGATGAGTTAGTCATTAGGACTAATTCCATCAATGTTGTTAATGTTGTTTATTTTAGCTTTGGACAGCATAGGTTAGGATACAAAGCATTTAGTGTGTTTAATACCACATCCTTGTTGCTTGATGATGCTAATGGTCAATTAAGGGAGTTGTTGATTCGTAATTAAGGTGTTAGAGGTCCAAAGATTCGGCATCATGGCATAATGGAAGTTGCAAAGTGCTATTGTAAATTTGCATGGCAAGATTTCTGGAATTGCATGCAATTTAGTGATTGGAATCCCTTGAAATCAGGGGTAAGTGGTCGAGTAACTTCCCTTGAATGGTGGCAAAGGTATCAAAAATGATGTGATGACTCGTAGAGAGCAATTAGTGGTATTGTAATCAAATTTTGTTGTGTGCAATAGAAGACAGTTTGGCAGAATACTATATTTTTTCTATGAAAATCCCATGTGTTTTGAAATAGTGGTGTAAAAGGCATTGTAATTATTGTTTTGTCACTGTATTTAGATTCATAGAATAGTCTTGAACCTTTTTCACTTGGTAATTAGGTAGCTTACATTAGAATTGTTGTTTTGTATCCATAGACTAGAGTGTAGGAAATTGTATTTCTGTTTTGAGCAGTGTGACTTCAAATGGCTCCCCCATAAACACTGATCATGGGGTTCACCTGAGATTGGTTGAAAATGGGAGAGGAGCCAGTCAAATATAAATATGTAGGAGTAGGAGTTCTAGAAATCCAAGCAAGAATTTGTAATACCAAACCCTAGGTGAGCTCTTGTTACCCGGTTAGGAGTTTGGTAGAGAAAAGTTGGGAACTTAGGCAGGGGAAATATACCACTATATGGTATTTGTACGGCTCCAGGTGGGGTTAGATAAGATTCTCACATGCCAATAGGATTGAAGCAACAAAAAATCCATTGGAGGTAGATTTTACTCAAAAACCAGTGAAACCCTAGAAAAAAGGCCAATTAGCCCTTCTCTCCAAGAGTATAGGAATCACCTGTACGGTATAGATAGAGGCTTGAAAACCTATGAAAGATTTAAAAGTCTGAAAATGGTGTTAGAAAATGTAATTTTTTTGCTAGGTCATTTGGAAAGTGTGAGCAAGAAAGGCGAAAAACGGACTGGTAAGGGCTAGTAGAAGATAGGCCTCACCAAGGAAAGATCTTGAGATCGGGTAAGTTGAAAGTGAAAGAACCTTTAAGATGAATTCAAGTGAATGTGAATTGCAAGAAAACAATGTTTCTAACTCCCCTACAATGAGTTCAAGGCAGATGATGATTCTAGCACTTAGATCCTTCTAGTTGTTGTGAAGAGGAATGATGATAATTTTCATAAGCTTTGCAAATGTAAAAAGTGTCAAGTTTACCAAAATATGATGGGGAAAAAGCAGATCTAATGTCTAAATCACACCTTATCCCATATAAAATTTAGGGACACAAAAATGATCATAAAATACCACTTGGATATTATCCTCAATGGAAGAGCCAAAATGGTTGATCATGGTTTTGGTCCCTTTTGTGGTAGCAGGGTTGGATCTAATTTAGAAGTGATGTGTGTGATGTAATAGTGAACTAGGCTAATGATGCCCCTACATCAAACTAATGGAATTACAAAAAAATGTGGAACTAAACCACATAAACATATTATAGAGAAGTAGTGTGCAGAGATAGAAGAACCTAACATTCAAATATGATTTGAATCTATTTGGTTAGGGGCACAGATGCCCTAGACCAAAAATCTATTTTTTAAAATCTTTGAACAGGTCTTTGTAGGTTACAATATGTAGGTCCTTCCTTCTAGATTTTAGTTTTAGAACTTTGTCTATTAATGAATAATTCACCTTGCCCTAATTTTTTAGAATAGGATGCTTTAATGTTTGATCTTACAATTAGGCCTTGAATCTCCTTCCAATTGTTTTTCAAATTTGTCACTTGCACACAAAAAAGGAGAGAAAGGGTTGTGTCATATAGGTGATTGCCTAAGTCAAACCATGTGTTGGTGTCCCCATCTTCACAATGGCTATGATGATGCAAAAATTTCTTAACCTTGGTCAGGCAAAGGAAAATCAGATAAAACAAGTGATAAATTGACAAGTAATACAACTTACCACTTCAAATCTAAGCTCCTTGATGGATTGAATTCATGGACACATCTCATACAAGGAGAATTGGATGTTTGATTCAAGGTCTTGCAAGTGTTAGTACTCACAAAATAAATGAACATAAAAACATGAATAATAGATTACTCATAAAATTGATGCATTGTTAATCATGAATCTTGACTAATGAAAAATGCTACTAATTTTTCTCTTTACTACTTTTAGGATGCTCCAATTTTTTAATTCCAATTGCTAGATTTTAAGTGATGAAAAATACTTGTATTTATATGTATTTATTTGTTTCTCATAAAATTGATTATGAAGAGTCGACAAATAAATTTAAATCCATAAATATAAAGATACTGACAATAAAATATTTAAATTTGGGCCAAAATAAGCTAGCCAAGGGTATGGGTGCCCTAGAACAAACTATTTTGGGGTTTTTGATGTCATCAAATGAATATTTAATATTAATTCCCATTTTTATCTTGATTTTTTGAAAAGAGCCATAAAACGAGAAAATTATAAGCACAATTAAGTCCAAGCAAATAAGTGGGAGCTAAATCTAGTGTGAAATTATCAAGGGTGACAATTTATGATGTTATAGTGTCTCTATCTAGAATACACAAATAGATATTCCTTAAATGGATTATTTATCCATGACTACATGATAAATTGTATCAAATTCTAGTTGTAGCTAGGTTTGTTAGAAGGATTGGAGGTAATCCCATAATATAGGTCCTTGTACCTTGGATGCACTATAGGTAGCCATATGGAATTTTTATTAATAGAAGAAGAGTAGTCAATAATAATTATAGAGGACAACATAAGGAGGAGGAAGATGGAAGATAACAAGAAGATGGTGAATTAGTTAGCATCATAAAATTCATTGAAGCAAGATTGGGAGCCCTTGAGACAATGCACATGTGAAGAATGATCCTAAGAAAAGAATTTAATGGAAATGAAATAATTTTTCAAGAACCTTATGATGAAGAAACTTCCAATTCAAGAGAAAGAAAAGTTGGGTGCTAAAGATAAATTTTCTATATTTTTATGAACAAGAAGCAAACCAAGGTTTGATTTTCCCTATTATTCAAGAGGACTAGACCCTAAGGAATTTATGGATTGGATCCTTTAATTGGAAAATTATTTTGATTTCAAATCTATTGAAAACCTCAAAAGAGTCAAGTATACAACTACTTGGTTCAAGGGCCATGTGGCCTTATGATGAAACTACTAGAGTGGATGGGGTTATTTCCTAACTAGTTCTTTGTGAGGACCTATTCACATCATTAATAAGTTTACTGACGAGTTAGTTTCCTAGGTGGCATTCTAGAAACTAGTATTAATGGGGTCATGTCTCATTAATTAGCTTATAGTTGTCTAGGAATTTAATATTTCACTCATGCATTTAAAATTATGCATTAGGAATTTAATTTTTGCATCCAAGGTGGTTATCCAACCTCCTCTCACCTTGCCTATATAAACAAGATGCTTGTTCATTTGTAAATTATCTCATATCTCATATCTCATGTATCTTTGAAAAGGTAGCGTGAGCAATACAATTGGTGTGTTTGTAAAGGAGTACACTGAGGAGTTTTTCAAACTTATCATCTAGGTAGGTCACATGGAGGATAATATAGAGAAGGTGGCTTAATATTTGAATGGCTATTGAAGGTGCCTACTAGATCACACCAAGGATATAAGAGAAGTTATATAAGAAGTATCAAAGGGTGCAAGGAAAGGGTAATGGTGGAATACATAATAAAATTTACAAGGTAATGCATAGAAGTAGATAGTAACATCTAGTAGTAGCACATAAGAATACATAGAAGAAAAAAATTAAAGGGGAGGTAGAATTAGATAGGGATATAGAAGTAAATTAAATGTCACTTGCTTCAAATATAAGGAGGTAATCTATCAATTATTTGAATATTTAGAAGTATGGAAATAAGGTGGATGTACTAAGAAGATAGTGCATATTTCTCAAGGAATTAATGAGTTGATAAATGAGGGAGAGGATGAGTCTAAAAGAAAGTAGGAGAGAACTTGATGTTGAATAATATCTTATTGAATTAAAGTAAAGATAATAGAGAACCATATTTTAAGAAAATCTTTGATAAAATATGTGAGTTAAGTGGTAAGTGTTGTAAGATGATCATATATGGAGGAATCACAAAAAACTTAGTGTCCATTGAGATGGTAGAGAATTGGGGCCTAAAATCATTATTACATCCTAACTCTTACTACATTTTGTGGTTGCATAATGGTTAGAAAATTAGTGTAAGAGATCTATCATGCCCACTTTTACACAAGGAATGAAATACGAAATATTTTTTTGAATTACTTAAATTTCACTTAAATAGCTACTAAATAATTACCCATGCAAGTACAACAATGCACACCTGATAACATTAAAATTGCAATGCAACCTAAGTATGCCTTATGAGACAATATGGTGGTACAATAAGTGGATGACATAAGTCGTATCTTGTACACTTAGTATTGATGAAGGTATCCAAGGATATGATGCCACCACATGAGATTCCTTCAAAGGGGGCCTCTTAAGGTAAATTCTCCCTCTATAATCACTATTGAGAGAGAGATATACATGCCATCAAGGTGTGGCCCTAATCCTGAATTAACTCAAAATTAACTATATAGTTGTTGACTAGGACATGTTTACCTAAAAGCTAATATAGATCTACTTACACTAAAATTAATCTCATATAGACCGCAAACAAGATGGCTAGTTATTACCAATAGCATACATAAATATGAATAACTAGTATTACAAGCACCTAGAAAGGCTCACACCCTAAGATCATATCAGTTATTTATCTACAACGTTAAGTATAGTCTAAGGTTATGGTCTAACAAATAATGAGGGGATCGAATTAAATGAGACCAAGCCAAGCACTAAATCACCATCACATAGTTGTATTGTCTAGATTTTCTCTCAAGGTTTCACATGACTAATTACAAGCCTATGTTAACTCACTTTCTTTCTAGAGTCAAACTTGAAGAACAATGTTCTTGACCATTCATTAATGGAACTTTATATTGGAAACTCGTTGGGACTCTCATCTACCTAACACACATAAGACCAAATATTTTATATGTTATGAGAATAGTCTCTCGATTCATATAGGATCCTAATGAGCTATAGTAGAAAGAAACCAAGAGGATTCCCAACTATATTCAAGGTACTCACACTTTTGGGATTTGCTATGCAACAAGAATTGATATCTAGTTGGTGTGGTACACATATTTATAATGGGAAAGAAATTATAAGGATTGTAATTATACTTCAAGTTACATCTTCTCACTTAGTTTAGGTCATATTTGTTGGTTGAACAAGTAGTTTACTATTTCTCTATCTTCTACTAAGGTTGAGTATTATGGAGTTGTAAATGTTGCTACTAAGGATATTTGGATTCAAAATATTCTCATTGGTTTGGTATTCAATTCAAATAGCCATCAATCATATTTTAGGAAAATCAAAATGTTATTAAAATATCACAAAAACTACTCCATCATAAGAGGACCAAACATATTGAGATCCACATGCAAGTTACATTCAAGAGCTCATTCATGCATAGGTCATCAATCTCAACTATTTCCTAACTTCTAAAATTATCTTTATTTGTGCGCTTTGAGGGGTGTGGGAGTCTTCACCTTTTAGTGGAACTAGCTAGTCCAAGTAATTACTCACAAGGTATTTACTCTCTATTTGGGGGCTATTCTCTCTTTCCTTGGGAGGCTTCTTCTCTTTGGATGGATCTTTATGTTCATGGGTACCTCATTAAGATTAGTTATTTAGAGATACCTTTTTACCCACCTAAGGTACACTTAAGGGAGGTTTTTAGTGTACATTTTTATTTTCCTAGTGAGTATTTATTTTTCTTCTAAGTTTTTCCCACACTTTTTAACTAAGATTTCTTAGGTTAATAAAGTGAGTATTAGTGTGAGTGGTGTGAGGTTTCAACATCTTTCATGGGAGTTACATTTACTATTCTTGGAAAATTTTGGTGTATACTCTCTGTTGGTTGTATTTTCCACCTCCTCCTCTCACTTAGTCTATATATACTCACTCTCTTAGCTTATTTTGGCATCACTTTTTCATCTTGTAGCTTCATATTGTTATTATTTACTAATGATATTATATATCTTGATCATTTGTATTTCTCTCTTGGAGAATAACTATATAATTCTAATTATATTTATTTAATCATCTATATATTTGCAATTTAATAGTTTTTATTTCTCATATTATATATTGGGTTATCATCTATTTTAAAAATTCTAACAATTTTGTATCACTTACTTTGGGAGTAGTTTTATGTAGCACCATTGGATGTTTTCTCATTTTTTATTCTTTTAGGATAAATAACCTATTGAACTCTTATCTCCCACTTTTTTTTAATTTCAAATCTTCCTTCAATAGGTTCATTTTCTTAGGAATTTATATTGTATCCGATAGTGAAGCATTCATTGTGGCTTTCTTAATTTTTTTACTACACTAAAGGGTTTATCTTGTTGGGGATTATATGCTACATGAGGTGTCCACTAATGTTTAGGTCTCTCAAATAGAGGTGATTGGATTTTAGGTTTCCTTGTTCTATGAGGTATCTCCTCTTACCTTTGTTCTACTAGAACACTTTGAGTGACAAGTGCAGTTTGATTTGCATTCTATTGCCCTTCTATGGCCATATTTTTATATCTAGTTAGATAATTTAACAACACTTGGGATATTCCTAAAGTTGAAGGTGCTTCATCCAAAGCATCAAAATCATTTTCTTCCCAACATATGAGAGCTTTTGATGACATTATTTGAGTTTACTGAAAACAAAATCATGTATTTAAGATGTATAAACTATACTATCTACCTTTTGTACAATTATAGTATTTGGATGATTTCCCCTTGGGCACTAACTTGGGCCATAAGGTGCATCACATGAATAACACCACATATTTTGATCATGTACTATATTATTTTAACTAGGAAGCAAGCCTTTGTTAGGATTATTTGGGATCTACTATAAATTACACCTACAAGAACAAGATAAAAATTTTGGGTATGATTTGGATGTCTACTAGCCTAATATTGGGGTCTACACCCCTAATTACTTTGGTTGAAAGATATACCTGGGATATTTGAACTTGTTTCCTTTTTATTTCAACTAACTCATTAGATATGTGTTTTAGCTTTAGCATACTTTTGATTTCATCTAGCCCTCTAGATGAGTAACAAGTTGTATATGAATATTTAGGTGTAGTATTCTTGAGTAGGATTAGAATAGGGTTTATAATTGCGATAAGTGACTAAATATGAGGCTAAGTAGGTATTTATCTCTATAAATAAGGGCATGGGAGGTCTAGGATCTATTTTCCTTTCTTGAATGAGTTTTATTCTTAGCTTGGATAGCAATCTCATAAGTAGCAATTATCAAATTCCTTATATTGGTTTGAATCGTGACAACAATCTCAAGGTTAAAAATTTTCAAAAAGGAAAGGAAGGTCATACAGGTAGAGAAGGATGAAATTTAGTAGATATCATTTTCCATGTATTTTTAAATTTAGAGAAAATATGGAATGAAATCCATGAGTGTCATTTTGATTGTTGAGATTTGTTCAAATAAGGATATATGATCCCAAGTTTTTCTTTAAAATAGTTGAACAAAGCATCTCCCAATGCATCCCAATCTAGAATTGATGTAAGATCCAATACTAATCCAATAATTTTCCTTTAAATAATGATTTCAATAATGTAAGACCTACTTTTACATTCTTCAATGTAAAGCACAACACATAAGTTAGCAATATCTTGAATGTTCTCACTTGGAGTAATGGCATTGTCCCTAATTAAGTAGGATAATAATTTCAATATTGTAGGTAGAATAGGATCCCACTATAAAAGAGGAATTGGAGATACTAAAGGAATTCTACTAGTCTAGGTCATAAAGTATTTGGAGGATGTTGATGAGTGATGACAAGATATATGGAAGTGGAGGATTTAGAAGAGGCTAATTGATAGGTTGGGTTTATGACTTAAATTTACCTTGATTTTACCTTATAATGCATCTAGTCACGACCCCTAATATCATAGAATGTTAAGTCCTTTGTCTAGAAGATTCATCAAGTGAATTAACATATATTTCAAAAAGAAAAAGAAATGAGATCTTCACTAGAATCTAAATTATATTGGGATTTTGGTCCCACTAGGCAATACCAAAAATGGTTGATACTCAAATATTATAGATGTATATTTTCAACACTAGCACCTCACAAAAACCTCAATAGTGAGAGCTCTCACAAAAGTGTGGTCCATTATTGCAAGAAAACCTCCAAGATTAAAAGGTCAAACACTAGTCTATTCTAGCTAGTCTAATTCCCAATTGGGTGAAAAGTAGATAGATTACTAAATATATTTTACTAAAATGAAAAGAGGCAATGCTCTAGAATAAACATTCTCCACTTATCCCTAAAATAATGAAATGAGACGATCTAATAGTCAACAAAATGATAATTTTGCATATTCACAATGATATAAAAGGTAATTAATTATCCATAAATAATAATAATAGAAGTCAAATAGAGAAAATACCACAACTTCATATGTTAAGAATTTTAGGTACATGCACATCTATAGCCATAAAAGGTCAATGGATTTTTTGAATACATAAATCAAATAATTTTTTTGATGAATAGGTGTGTCAACATTCTATTAATTAGAAAATAAAATACACATATTCTCAAATAAGGGTGGGTGGATACAAGATCACGCCCCAAAAGTCAAATGGGGAAAAGTTCAAAAATCATAAGAACATCAAAACAAAACCTCTAAAAGACTAAACCCGTAGCAACCGAAGTAGGCGAAGGATCTCGATCACTTGACTTACCCCATACATTAGTGAGGTCCAAAGTGATGTCAAGAACATCCCAACCCTCATCTTTATCAACATCCTTGTCTTTATCTTCAATGTGTGTTGGAGAGGTTGCCAAAGCTAGTCGTGGAAGCCACTTGGAGGAATCAAGAGTAGGCCACCCAAGGAATTTTCAAACTTAACAAGCAAAAAAAAGAAGAAAATATATTTATAAACAAGGTGTTTGAAAAGCATGAATCGACAACACCAAATCTAGCCAAACAATTAGCAACAAGTTCTTATTTATACAATACAAAGCTATGAAAATAGATCTAGACAATTCAAAGCTTATTATCATGCAAAGATAATATAAATTTGAATATTCATGACAAACTAGAATTTGAATATTTATGATAAACTAGAAACATTTGATCATAAACTCTTGCATTAAAATTAATCCACTTGAAATAAAATTTTATATTAGAAAATGAATTACATGCTTAACCATATTTTTAATGCTTATATATTCCCCTTATAATTTGAATTCAAAAATAATTTTCTAACCTTAACTATATTGAATCTAAAGCTTGCTCATATATATATATATATATATATATATATATATACATAATCATATATATATATATATACATACATATAGCAGTTGGGATGCATACAAAGTGTTGATTTGAGATATCCAATAGTTTATGAGTTAGAAGTATATATATATATATATATATATATATATATATATATATATATATATATATATATATATATATATATGTATATGTAGTATATATATATATATATATAAAGCGGTTGGGATGCATACAAAGTGTTGATTTGAGATATCCAATGGTTTATGAGTTGCTTCAAACTGCTTTTAGTATGGTTCCCCATGACCATTGTGAGCCATCAATTTGTTACGAAGTCCCAAGTATGTCTAGTAGATAGCTCCACTCACATATTTATTTAATACAAGGAAAAATATACTTTGGAGGCCCACCATTCATAGAACATAGAACTTTTATTTGACACCTTACCTTCTTTCCAAAAGGTTCCACAAGCCATTGGACTATGATGTTTCAACAATAAAGATCACAACATAGAAGGCAATACATAACTCTCTTCAACTGTTAATTGACAAGATTGAATGAATGTTGCTCCTCTATGGACCAATATAGATTTGTTAGTTGCATACTCTTGATGAGTCATTTGATTAAAAATAGACAAATTATTTGTACTTCAATTTTTCAAAGCTATATTTTATAACATACATTCTTGGAATACAAGGTAGATTTTTTTAAATAAAATTTTGTAAAGGTAGGGATGAATCATTACAATTTTGTGGATGGTATTTAATTTTAAGGATTGATTTAACAAGATCAAGATTGAGTTAAGATTAATTTGGAATCAATTTAAAAGTGGGTGAATATGAAATTAAGATGTTATCAATCTATCTTCTAAAATGGTATAAGATGATGTTTTAAAGTGCAAGTTCTATTCATACAATTTGAGATTTTTATCATGCAAGCTAATGAGTAATAGTCATATTTCAAGATTGTTAGCTTTGGAAGTAGTAAACCTGAATTTTAAAAGTGTTGGACTAGATCACGAGCATAATTCTATGAAAGGGATAGAACTATGAGTGCAACCTAATACAAAGAGAAAGAAATCAATAGAAAATGAGTCAATCTTAATTTAGAATGATGATTTTAATAGCTAAGAGAAATTGTTCAAACTTAAGATTAACTAGCATGAAAAATAAATAAATTAAAAGCTACAATAATACATTTACAATCTCAAAAAATAAAAATAGACTTTTCTCAACTTAATATAGGTACTCTCACATGACACTTAGAAGTATGGAATTCTATCTCTTTTAAATATTTTCCTTCAATAATGATATTGTGCAGAAATTTTACTTTCAAAATTAACATAAAAAGAGTGATAGAAAAATCTTGCACTTTCTTTGACAACGAGCCAAAAATCCCTTCACATAATGATGTTGAAAGACAAGCACTTAGCTATCAGAATATTAATGTAATTCTTTAATTATTTTGACTCTAAATTTGATGGTTGTATGACTATATTTAAATATGTTTTTCCCATAAATCACAATTAAAAATTTAATGACTATGAAGAAAAGAAAAAAATTAGATAAACTGTTTAAAATATTAAATAAAATTTGTAATTATATCTTTAATATATAGATTAACATTAAAAGCGTCTTTGACTGGGTAAGCTTGCTTGACAGACAGAGTAGACCGTCAAATTTAGACTTCAAGCACATGACTCCGTCTAATGCGGGTACTCCGTGACCCTCATTTATGTTCTTCTTTGAACGCGTTAATGGGCAACGTTTTTCAACTATTTGAAAGCTGATTTCACTAGTCAACAAAATACAGTTACAGTCAGCCGTAAGGGACACAAATATGGGTGGTTGAGCGTGAAGATTTGATTTTATTGAAGATTTGATTTGATTAAAGATTTGATTTTTTAGGGTTTCATTTCATAATAGTGTCTTAGACTATGTTGGTAGAGTAAATATTTTTCAATTTTGAACGTGTAGTCAAAGAAGTACAATTATTCACATTGTAGAATGGTAGATTATATGAAGTTGATTAAATGGATCTTAGTCAAAAGAAAATTGAAAAATAACAACTATCACCATTTAACAAAAAATTGGATTGAATTTTTCTTACTAAGATCTATTTTATCTTCATTTAAATTACTATTTTAATGTGAATAATTGAAACGTCATTGACTCTTATGTGCACGTAATGAAAATAAGTGTGATGTGTGTTTTTCACTATGATTTGCTAAGAATAAATAAATAAACTAACATAAAAGTCTAGGATTTAGGAGGTGAGATTGATAAAAGTCAAGGAGTTACTTTAAAATATTTTTAATAATATTGTACCAATAGTTGTGACTTTAGTGTCGATGATGAATAACCATAATTGAATGAAATGTATTTCTTAGATCTAAAAAGCAACAAATCATGTGATGCCACATCAATGCACCAATAAAACATGACTTAGTGCACAACTATCGGTCTAACTTTTTTGTGGGCCTTTTTGGACACCTCAACAAAAAACATGTTGATGTGGCATCATATTTGATGATGTGGCCATGAAACCTTAGTTATAAGCAAGGGACTTGCCAAGTAAGTTGTTGTAGAAAATTAGGAGTGATTTAAAATTTTCACGGATTTTGAGAAACGCAAAGTTAGGGTGCTCAACTATTGGGTCTTGTCCCCTATAGTTTGAACTCTTCTTTCATTATTCAAGTCCTCTATCAATTAGAGAATAAGTATTATATATCTTATTGGTGAATGAATGGTTATGATCATCCATTAGGGTGACAAATTTAATGGGAAGGCACTAGAATGGATAGTTATGCATATTGGATATTGGTTAATGAACGACTATGCTCATGTATTAGATGCTAAATTTATTGGGGATCCACTAATGTGAATGGTTATAGCCATCTACTAGGGATTCATCGACATGAATGGTCTTAGCCATCTGATAGGGATTCACCAACGTGAATGCTTATGTATATCAACTTATTAGGGAGTCACTGACATGAATCATTATGACTATATTGTTGAGGATTCACCAATGTGAATAGTTATAGATATCAATCTCACAAGGAGTTACCAACATGAACAATAATTAGCAATGACAATGAATAAATATTATTGGATATTAGTAAATAATTGGTTATGGGTATGTTTCAGATAAATTTATTAGGGATTCCAACACAAACATAATGGTTATATATATTGATGAGTAGATATGTAAAGGAAAATACACTTTCCTTAAGCTTATTCTAAGCTAATCCAACAAGATGAATAAATTAACCCCAACTAATGATTGACAATTGGGACTACTAATCTTATAATTTACAACTTCTTTTAGAAAGTGAATGTAATAGAAGGTGATACTTAGCTCTACAATTGAAGAAAGTGTGCTAGTTGAAGATGCTTCTAGAATATTATTTGTTTTTTTCCCTAAAATGTGATGTCTCTCTTAGATAATTGTCTCACATTCTATGTTTGTCCTATATCAAAGGACAAGTTTACAAGTTTGGGATGAGTTTGTGATAGTGAACTATTCCTCTACTTCCAAATGCATTTGTGTACATTATAAAGTTCTCCTTTTCTTCTCACTTAATGAATTTGTATCTACTTCACATTCCCAAAAATGTAGGTATTGGAAATATTTTTAAAAACTTTAAAGGATTGTCTCTTCATCATAAGGATACTTAAGTTCTCTTAGATCAACCGCTAAAACGTACTAAGATTGAACACAACAAGAAAGTGTTAAGACTAGACGTGTCATTCACCTTGCAAATTCTAAGTCTTGATTAATTATATTTAGTTGTATAGACAATAAATATTATGTATGATCTCCAAACATCATGGAATTGACAAAGTGGGATGCCCATGCAAGGACAGGGACATGATTTATTTATTTATTATTATCTATAATAATCTGGATATTATTTAAGAAGACATTGAATAGGGCAGTTACATTGAAAAGGTTAAAATTGGAAGTTATAGAGCATCTTCCCAATTTGGATGTTATGAAAAAAGCATTGGATACCTTTATAGAGCACCTACATTTGGGAAATTGGTTAATTTGATTATTATGATGGATTTTATGATACATTAGAGAGGTGTAAAAGACATGTAAGAGAAATTACATGTTTTTAATGTTGTTTCACCATGACTATGAGGCGTTGGATTTATGTTATGACTCATTATTTTGACTCATAGTTTTGGGATACCACTCAATGGTTTCTTATTTCCAATATTTGTATATAATAAAGACACGAGATAGAATTTTATACAGTTATTTTCTAGGTATTCTTATGCTATCAAATTGATATTAGTTAGAGGAATAAGTAGAGTGTATTGGTTTACACTTTATTGTGATTATTACAAGCTTGGGTCTCTTTGTTGGTGCAATTTTTCCACAATGGTTTATCCATGTATAATTGGTGTTAATATGATTTATATTTTCCCCTTTATTGTTTCATTAATATTAAATGGCTTATCATAATTTTAATTATATTGAAACACTTACTTGCCAATAATCTCATTGTATCATCTACCCTATATTCAACATGTGGTATCGAAGCTACAACTTGATTTTAGTTCAATGGAAGCATTTCTTATAGTTTTTTGATTTTTTTGTTATTGGTATGGGTGAGTTTGCTTTATGGGTTTTACATATCCAAGTGTGGTTAGAGAATCAAGGCAAGCAAAAATTCAGTGGCTCTAGGTACAAGTTGTGGAAACTAAAAATGGAGGATTTCTTGGAGAAAATATACAAATGGAGATATGTGATAGAAAATGAATGCATGTTGGTTTATCAAATGAGCACTAAAATATCTTAACAAGAAGGCTCCAATAATAATAAGGCTATATCTTCAATTTTATCCCTCTAAATATTTTTAGGAGACTATTGTATACAACTTATGAAGGAGGATAGGTGAAATATATCAAATTAAGAGTCTAGTAAACAATTTGTGTTTGAAAATTAAATTATAGTTCTTAAAAATGAAGGAAGGAGACCTGATAACCAAGCATCTGAATGGGTTTTGGGGCCTTCTAGATGTAATGGCAAGGTTATATTTTACCAAAAATAATCCAAAATGGCGGCTACTTGGATCTAGAAAGAACCTCCCAGTGTAACCATTTGTATATCTAGCCTCCCATGTCTAACTCTAATGTAAAAATGGGTAAAATCAACTTTCTCAAACAATCTAGATTAATGGTGAGCTAATATGTACTCCATCAAGAGCTTGAAAATACAATTGCAATACAAAGCCACAATAATTTGGTCTTTCTATTAAATTTTGCTTATTCTCTAGAGTATCATTTGATGCAAGTGGAGAAAACTAGGTTTTCAAGAAAGGAAAAAGATCTAGAATTTTAGATCTTAAAATGACTAGTCAACGAAACTCTCTCAATCTAATACCAAGTAAGATTTAAGTATGGAGATAACCTATTGAGATAAAGAATTCCTAAGGAAAAGTGTAAAGATGATGAGTATGATGGCATCCAACAAACTCACCACCAACAATTCACCGATGGAAAATTCACCGCCAACAATTCATCATGGGAAAATTCACCATCATGACAAATTCACCTCAAGGAAAATTCACCACCAGCAATTCACTGCCACTAAAAATTAATCACAAACTTTTAATGAGATAAATTTTCCACAGTGGTGAATTGCTGGTGGTGAATTTCCCTCAAGGTGAATTTGTCATGGCGGTGAATTTTCCCATGGTAAATTGTTGGTGGTGAATTTTCCCATAGCTAAGTATGATATGTTGTATTTTGAACACTACATTTTAATCAAAAGATGGATTGCAATGAGATTGAGAGATTCAATTTCTCAAATGAGAGTGACAAGTGGATTTGTAAGATACACCACCAAGAGAAGTGAATGTACAACCAATGTGGGATAAATGGGATGTAGTCATATGTTTGTAGCACATATCCACCAAACTAGGGAAGTACAAGTCATATGATGCAAGTACAACCTACCTAAGCAAGTTTATCTTATCCTAGGTGCATATAAAGAAATATAGTAAATAAACTAAATGTAGTAAAATAAAATAATGCACCAACAAAAGCACTTAATTGAACCTGGTGATAATGAATAAAAAACTTTGAGTAGTAGAGTCCATAGGGTCTATGGAAATAACATAGCTAATATCACATCATCATATACAAAATCAATGCATGTTGTTATGAATGGTTGTAAATGAACATGTTTGGTCCTTTTTTCCAAATTATGCATCTTAAATGAGGAGCCACACATCCTACATAAAACATACATGCAAAAAACTCAAAAGATAAATTCATGCAATGTGGAGGATTATACATGCAATAGTATCTTTCTTGTTATCCTTTATTTATTTCTTTAGATTTACTATATTTTGCCCATGTGTATCTAAGGTGGCCTTCCTATGAATAATAGTGATATAGGGGTATGGGAAATGGAAGAATGGGTAAAAATGGGTTGGGATATGAGAGGAATGGAAATAAAGGTGAATGAATTGTACATGACATGAGAGGTATTAGCTATGGTTTGAGATGTATAAATAGTATGATCTACATGGGTTGTTTGGGTGTAATAGTAGAATCTATGGAAACTTGTAGTAGGGGTGGAAATGACTGGAATACTAGAAGGGTTGGAAGTTTAATTAAAGTGGAATTTAACCTTTGGGAAGTCCATGTACTGGGGATTAAATAAAAAATAAAGTGAAATAGGGGTAATGGGGGCATTAGAGGTAACACTAGGGTTAATGGTGGTAGTGGTTATTGAGGTAGTAGGGGTGGGATTGAAAGAGGATAAACTATTAGAAAGATTCATTAAGGATCTATGGTATTTTAATACTTTAATACCATGAGAACATCTTACTAGTGTGTTATAAAAGATATGTATCAATCGATGATGAGATTCAACCTTGTACAATGCATCTATCAAGACTTTTCTTGTAAGTTGAATTCATATCTTGTTGGGCCACTTGTACATCATGATCGTAATCATCTTAGTCACCTAAGTTTCTCTCAATATGAACACCATTAACAATATCCTTATTATCAAATTAGGGAGGCATATTAGGCTTTAAATAAGCATGAGCCTCAACATAAACAATAATATGGCAAGGGTAAAGAAATATCAAACTAAAAATTTATAGAAAAAAATAAATAAATCAAATATGAAAGAAAGTAAAAAATAAAAAGCTCAATGTTAATATAAGGGTGGATAGTGTAAGTGATAGATAATACGTATAAACAAGCACCAAACCCTAAAAAATATATATCAATGAGGCATAAGTATGTAAAGGATGCTCAAAACCAAAAATAAGATGTAACCTCTAAAAATTACATATCTAAAAACCTTAACATGGGTGAAAGTTAATTACTATGTCACATTGGTTAGTCTAGTTTTTAACTTGAAGAACTCGAAAGTGACATATATGTTTTAAATTTTAAAATAATGTAAATTAATGAAATATGAAAAATTTAGTGTAATTTAGGTTTATATTTTTTTTAATTTAAAATTATTTGGATATAATTTTGTTATAAAATTGAAAGTATAATTTAATTGCTAAAAAGAAGTTTAGAAAATGAAGTTAAGGGTCTCCTCTTTTTTAATAGTAAATTTTATTTCTTTCCTTTTTTTTTCATTTTGTTAACTTGAAGCTTTATTGTGTGCAACTTTTTTATTATTTTTTATTAAAAAAATGTTGAAAGTTAGGTGTATCAATGATGCAAGAGCATCACGCTCCACCTCCCCTTTGGTCGGCGTTGCTCCCTCATCGAAAAGACTTTGGCTTATCGGCAGGAGGTGTCTACCCGTTCCAGCGACAAAATGATGTTGTTGGTAGTGAAGAGGTCACGGTGGAGTTACATCGACAAGAGACTAAGATTTTGGTGGGACCCATGTTCCATGTCCCAGCAATGACCCGATGGTGATAGAGTGTAACAGGTTCATCGATGTGAGTGTGTAGTATTGGCGGGATATCATTCTTTGTCCCAACAATGGGGTGATCGGTGTGAAGTGAAGACATTTCAATTAGAGTGAATTTGGCTTTGGCGAGACTCATCCTAGAGTCTCACCAACAACCCGACAAAATGATGTCAGTGAGTCGCGAGTTTTCATAACTCCACAACCTCCGACTAGAGGTTCAAAGGTTTTGATTTTTAGTGATACAACAATGATAATCCTTCATTGAGTGGAGAAGGTGATATAACCAGGACTATGGAGCTAGTCCCAACGATAAGGTGACGAGAGAATGGATGATGGATGTGGGACCCAATGGGTTGACAAGGACAGATGGTGATGTGTACAAGCAAATGATGATTATCGATAAGATGATCGTGCAATTCACATCCTTGTTGTGAATTGTGTGGTTGTGAACTAGAATGGTTGACCCCACATCAGAATGATGTATGTATTGGGTGTTGGTCTCATTGGTGAGACTTGGGGTGTTTTAGTAGGAGATGCATTGAGGTCCCAACAATATAGTGAGAACAAGGAAGATGACCATGGTGGGACCAATTGGGAGGTGGCTGACAGGGTGGAATTCAATGATGTGTATGGATAGTTGGAAAATGGTGATAAGATGATCGATAATTCACATTCTTGTTACGGATTACGAATGGTGACGTGGATATCATTGACGAGGCGCTTGTGTATCGACGAGAGTCAAGTTAGAGTATCCCTGATAGACCGATACCTCTTTGAGTTGGCAGTATGCATATCTATCGACAAGACTCCTTCATATTGGTGGGAGGTGATTAGTGGTCTCATCGATAAGGCGATGGTGGAATCGGTAGTGTGAGCGGTATGATTGGTGTGTTGGCCAACGATGGTGGATGACGAATGCAGTCACAACACTTGGCAAGGCGAGATTCGATGTATTCCACATCATTGTTGTGGAATACATATTCATTGGCCGATGATTGGAAGCTATTGATAGCGAGGTATTGCATGGTGATACTACAACACATGAGTGAATAACGACAAGGTCGACATGAAGGAGAAGGCTTACTGGTGACGACATGGAGAAGGAGCACAATATAAAGAGATAGCGAGAGATAGAGAAGAGTAGAGAGGTGGTGGCAGAGTAGCTCGTAGTAGGAGAGGTTGGTAAGAAGGGAGAGCCGACCCGATTACAGCAGGAAAAGTGAAGAACTGTCTTGGCGGTTAACAAAAGAGGGCTTGAAGAAGAGAGCTTCAGAGAATAGAGTGTGATGTGAAGTGGAACGGGGGGTTTCCCTATAGATGTAATTTTTGAATGTAATCCTGCAATCTATTCCAAATGAATAAAAGAGAGTTTTGACCTGTGTGTGTGTGTGTTCTGTGTTGGTTGTGAGCTTGTGATGACCTGATAAGGTCCTCTGATCTTGATTGCGTCAATAAAAATAATAACACTTTTGAGGGGCCTCCATGTTATATCCTCATTATTTATTAGAAATAGAAAAAAAGTAAAGTGTCTCAACAAGATTTCTCTCCTCTAATGCATTCATATTTTTCTTAAGACTTTAAAATAAATTTTAGTATACTTTTTGAATTTCTAATCAAGACTATGTTTAATTATATGATATACATGTAAAGAATATATATTTAAAGATTACAAATATTAATTATAATATATCAAAAATATTTTTAAAAACTATACTCTTGGATCTACCAAATGGTGTTTTTAGATTTTTTGGAAAATATATGTAATGTAAGAAAATGTGGTGGAAAAATTGAATTTTCAAAATATTTTTTAAAATATAGAAAAATTGGTGTCATGTAGTCCCAACCAAAACAACTATGACAGTTGGAACTCTTATGCAGAGAGATTTTAAAAAGTTGCCTCTACATATGATTGGACCTAAAATATTTCAATTGAAACACTTCAACTAGAATTTTGGCTTCCACTTATGCACCAAAACATTCTGACCAAAACTTTTTTGTTGGGATTTTGGCCTCTGTGTTTGCACCACAATGTTTCAAGTAAAACACTTTCAACCACAATGCCTTAGGTGTCATAAAGTGTGACACATATTTGAACTTTCACCCTAATTTAACAAGAAAATAAAAAACACTTGGAAGAAGACTAGATTGTGTAGGATTGAATATTCCCCAATAATGTAAAAGAAAATACATTTCCCTTAAGATTAATATGTCAATCCAATATTATGCATATTCATAAGCATTTATTATCCTAGATTAATGATTAACAATTGGGATTAATAATAGAATAACTCTCAACAATTATTTCTTGAAGAAAATGTAATAGAAGGTGATACTTAGCTCTATGATCTAAGAATGTGTGCCAATTAAAGATATTTATGAAATATTCTTTGTTTCTAGCCTTAAAATGCAATGTCTATATTAGATAAATGGATTAATTTTTTTGGTTGTCATGTACTCTATCAAAGGCCAAATTCATGATCATATGCTACTGCTCAATATTTGAATTATCGATGCACACAATATAGATTTTTTTGCTTGCTTAATAATTTTTTGTTTTCTCTACTTCTTCTAGGAGTCTAGGACTAACAATATGTAAAATTACCTTACAGGGCTATTGATTTATCACAATGAGAGATGTTCTCCTAGATAAGCCCTTAGAAAGTATACAAAGATCAAAGACAGTAGGCAAGGGCTCTAGAATGCAATTTCATTACTCTTTTTAAGGCACTAAATTGAAATGTGTTGTTATTAATTGTTCGCTCAATGCTCTAGAATGAGATAGAACATGTGTGTTCTTGACATATGCTTGATTCCTTGATCAAAATGAATGTGTTGAGTGTCTTTAAATACTAGCACAAAACATCAACATTCTTAAAATGTTTGTTTGGTCAGCTTAAAGCAAGAAGATAGAGAGGACTAGTAAGCCAAATTTAAGATTTGAATTTTGGAAAGTAATGGGTTGCCCCTTTGACCATGGAAATGTCTCTAGGCAAATAATTAAATTCAAGTGATTAATGGTTGTATAAATATAAGTGCATAGGTAGATGGAATAATGTGGACAACAAGACAATTATATAAAAATATGTGTTAAGTTGAGATGACTAGATATATAAAAATAAACTAAGACAAATGAACTCAATTTCACATAAAATTGTGTCATTTATTATATAATACATATATTTAAACATTTCCTAAATAAAAAATGCATTAGTCGAAAGTCTTTTAAACGCAAATGGTTTTAGATGTAATAAATAATTGATTATAGCCTTTGGGTGGATGCCAAATCGAATCCTAATATCCTCATTATAGCCATCCATAGGTTCGGTCAAAATTAGAAGATTTTCAAACGTAGATATTTAGTAAATCACAAGTGTGAATCGACAGTATAATCAACCATTCATAATCCATCTTTGTCTGCATTAAAATCATGACTTTCAGCAATGAAATTCCTGTTACTACGGAGAAATTTCCAACCAAACGGAGAGAATTGACAGCGATGGTCTGCAGGGTTTTGATAGCGGGGGATTCCTGCTGAAGAGGCAGACGAGTCAAAAATTGTCTATCTGACGTCAGGAGCCAAAAAGTGTGGAAAATTCTTTACGAAATTTCCTACATAGCTTCGAATTACTGGTGTATTGAACAGTGTACATGAATTACGAGCCCCCTGGAAAGAATCCATACCTTAAATTGTCCCATCAGTTATTGTAACTACTGTAAAAAATGCAGAATGGATTTTACTTTACAGGCGGCTATGTCAGACCAAAACAAGTCCACGACGACCAAAGAAATAATAAAAAACCTAGGACGGCCGCCCCGTGAGAGATACCAGTTTATATATCGGACTGCACCTTCCATTCGACATACAATATAATATCGGTAATCGCAATTTCCTTGCAATCTCATCGAGCCCTCAAATTGCCGAGACTCTCCCATGCGTTTCAGAACCCTAAATCAGAGAGAACCCTAAATCGGAGATCAATTTCACAAGGCAAACAGGGTTGAACATTTGCAGGTCTTTGACAATGGATCCTAATAATGACTTCAACCAAAACGACGATTTCACTGCGAAGACGTATGCTATTAGCGGAAAAATCATGCTGTCAGCCATTGTGGTTCTGTTCACAGTGGTGCTCTTCATCCTTGTGCTGCACATATACGCCCGGTTTTTTTGGCGGCGGGCGCTAGGAGCAAACGGGCGGCGAGGCGGGTCGTCTCGACGCCGCCGATTGGCTTTCTCGGGGGACAAGGACCCTGCGAGGCTTCACAGAGTTGGCCTTGAAAAGTCGGTGATCGAAACCCTGCCGGTGTTTGTGTACCGCGCGGAGAATTATAAAGACGACGCCCTTGAATGTGCCGTTTGCCTCTGTGAATTCGAGGAGAACGAAAAGGCCAGATTGTTGCCCAAATGTAATCACAGTTTTCACATAGAGTGCATCGACATGTGGTTCGACTCGCACTCGACCTGCCCGCTCTGTCGAACGAGCGCCCAGCCCGACCCGGCGGTGTTGCCTACCGACGGCGCGGTTGCCGCAGTCGGTGAGACTTCGGGCACCGCTGGCGAACAGGAAGGTTCTAGTGTTTTTATCACTGTCGACGGAAACCGCAACAGCGATCTGTGCGATTCGTGCAGGCACGACGATGGCCTCCCCTCGCCGACTTATCCCACCAATGTTCTGTTTTGGGGCACCCAGAGTCGGGTCAGTTCGAGGAATTTGGATGAAGGTACTTCTTCCCGAAAATCTATGGGAAGAATCGCTGTGGATATTCCGCCCAGAAGACCCGATATCTTTCGCTCCCCGAGGGATCATCCGCAGTTGTATTCTCCCGGTGGCCCGTCGTCTGTCAAGTCGCGGGATCATCAGCAGTTCTATTCTCCCGGTGGCCCGTCGTCTGTCAAGTCGCCCTCCACCCGCCTTCGGTCTTTGAAAAGGATTTTGAGTCGGTCGGTTCCGCCGAGTCCCGACGGTAGTGTCCATGTTGAGCACGACGGTTCATCCCAGGTCTGAAGTGTTGGAAGATGAATTTAATCACAGAGCAACAGATCTTGATCTGGCCTGTAAAGAGGGTTAGTGGTAGACACTTGAGAGGATGGGTAGTTAATCAAACCCTATATTTCAAACAGATGGAAAATAATATTGCAAATAACAGGAGGTCTCGTTCTTCTTGGCATCTTGCCAGTCTACGTAATTCTCGCGCAAAACCAAGCGAGAGCAGACGTGGGCACTCTGTATAGTTTTGTTTTAAATTATTTGTTTATTGATTTGATTTCTTAGAATCCATGCTTGGGTTTATGAGAATCAGCAAGCAATAAGTTTTCAGGTCAGTTTCACCAATTATGTAGGTGAAGCCATCTGCAGGGGTAATTCTTTCCCATTCCTTGTTCTACCTTACAATTGATTATATAACAGAGAGTCAGCATTCAGCAATGCCTTAGAACTCTATTTTCTCTTTATGAAAGAGGTTTATATTAATGATCTTTTATGATCTGGTTAAAAGGAATCGATATGCTATAGATTTGTAGCTCACTAAGCAATGAAGGTGAAGTGCTCTGTATATGTTGAAGGGTTTTAAGTGCCAGGATGTTGTGCTTAATGTTACATTGGTTGTGCAGATGTTGTGGGTAATTAAGTCAGTATGTCTTCTCTTGTAATCTTCCTTACAACTGATTATAATCTTTATTCGGCAATGCCTTCAAGCTCTGTTTTTGTCTTTGTTACAGAGGTATGCTTTAGTAATTTCTTATGATCAGTTCTTGGGTTTTAAGGAATCAACAAGCTATACATGTCTATGTTATTGGTACCAAGCAGTGAAGTTGAAAGCTCAAGCTCACGGAGGTTGCAGTCATTTAGGTAGTTGCTCAGGCGTTTGCTTTCCATTCTTTATAATCTTCCTTACATTGATTATATTAAACTCAATAATCAACACTGCTTTGAGCTGTGCTTTTCTTTGAGCAAGCTATTTATAAAACAGCAATTGCCTTTGTAAGCTTGAGTTTTGTTGGTTCCTCCCCATTGCGTATCTTCTAAGGGATGTGGAGCATTACTCTTCTAACATTTTCTGTAGCATCAGTTTCTTTTCCTTGACATGCATTCATTCTGGAAGAAATCATTTTTATCGTGAGAATGCTCATATCTCATTTAGGGGAGAGGACCTAGTAGTTGAGTACTCTATCTTCGTGTTTCTCAAAATCTTATGTGAAAATTTCAAATCACCCATATTTTTTTACAGCAGCTTACTTAGCAAGTCCCTTGCTTATAATTGAAGTTTGAGGACCTCATCATCACATATAATGCTTTTTATCAAGATGTCTAAAAAGACCAAAAAAAAATGAGACTAGACTAATACTTATGCACTAAATCATATTTTATTGATTATCCTAAAACATGCTCAGTTTGTTTGCCTTAAGTATGATCTTGTAAGAGGTGCTGAGAAGAGTGATAGGGTGTCTGCCAACTATAGCATCCATTGGGGATATTTTAAATAAGTCCTATGTTGATCAAAAGGCCAAGAGAACCATTATGAATAGATTGAATGTACATTTGGTAAAAATCATCCTTGATATGGGGCCACAAGTTGGCTTTAAAGAAACTTATCCTTGAATATCTCGATACATTGGTTTCGCCCATGACAGACCTTATCTTTTGAAAATCTCATCCTTCAGAAAATGGGCACAACAAATTACGCAAGATTTTTCCTTTTATAAGCTTGAATTTGATAAAGCTTGTGTCCACATTCACTCCCTATATACTGGAAATGTTCTATTGGCTTAGTTTTTGGATTCATGTGTTGATTTTACACATTCGAATACTCTTTGTAAATGTAAACATGCAAACTAGAATAAAATAATAAATTTTTTAAATATATTATTTTGATACATGTAAATTTTTAATATATGTTTTTATAATGATCATTGTTCATTTGGATTGTATATGTTTGATCAATTTGAAATCTTTGATGAAGGAAGGATTAAGCATCAATTTATAATTTTTTTGAGAGGAAATTGAATGGTGGAGATTAAATCTTATATCATGAGTTTGATCCATGATTGGTAGATGTAATGAGAAAATATGGCAATCATCAGTTACAAATGATTGAGTAGTCAATTCACTTGATGGATAAGTTGATAATTATTTAATTTGTGATTTTGAGCTAATCAAATTGATTATTTGTTAATGGATTTGATTAGTAAGTTAACTAAATTAATAGTAAATTCAGTTTTAGTAAAATTGTTATTCAACTTATGTAATGTTGTCTTTATTGTTGCCTTGTGGATGGGACCTTTTGTGTCTGGTTGTATCACTATTCACTTCAGCTACCTTTCGTAGCTTCATTCTTGTAATTTAATTTGCTTTGTTCAAAAAAAAAATTGATCATTTAGTTAAGTATTTTGATTAGATAGTTTACTCATGAGGTGTAATTTAGGATTTGAATTAATTTATTAGTAGATAATGTGTGAAATGAATCATTTTAAACTAGTTAAACAATATTTATATTAATTAATTAATTTAATTATGATAAAATAATGGACTTAGGATAATATTATTCTAGTTCTTTTAATAAACTAAGAGGTGATAAATGCATAAATTTATGTATTCATGATTTTAGTGTCTACATTTTTCCTATCTTTGAAATAATGATGTAGAGATAAGAATGAGAGGAGAATAGTAATGATGATGAAAATGAATTAGTATGGTAGATATGGGGACACAATAAGAATGGGGAGGGATGGAATATGAGGATATGATAATAAGTGATTTATGCTGACTAGATTGGAGCTTAAGATGATGGAGATGGATATAGATGATTATGACATCTTTCCAAAGTATTCAAGCTTAGATCTAGGTGTTGATTATCTACAAGGAGATTCTTATGTGTTTGAGCAACAATTTTTATTTTGCATAGGCATTATGCATCATGATATAAGGGATCGTGATGATGATGGTGTGTCATATGTGTAAAGGACTAACTCGAAACAATAAAGAAAAGATTAAAAATCAACACAATAATAAAGTAAAGATAAACCTTATACTGGTGATAAACCCTAGTAGCTTGGAATTTTCTTCTCTTTGTTTTTTCTCTACAACTCCTATTCCATCCATTGCAAAATGAGAATATGGCAATACACATTATTTACTGCATTAAGTGGCCTAGGGAAAATATCCATGGCCATTTATTGTCACATAAGTTGCTCATTCTTTGATGTTATCAGCATCAATGCCCTCATGTATAAATTACACCTTTGAGATGTGTCGAAGTACCTAGAGGTGTGAGGAAATCCTTATCCTCATGATCTTTATTATTCTAAGCATTAATGACATCCTTTGATGAGGGTAGATAAGAGCCTATGAAATCCACTAAAATGGTAGCTTAGAGATGGCATGAGGACTCTCAAAGCATAAAACTTCAACCACTGCATAGGCCAACCTCATCTTTCATTGTTAAAATTTCCTTTGAGTTTGTGCCCCTAGAATAAACACTAATTTTTGGGTAGAAGAATCTAATTAGGTAGCTGCAAGGCCTTATTAAGCCATTAATGGTATTTTTTGGTTATGATGGGATGTAGGTGGAAATTAATAGTGAAAAATATGGAAGTTTTAAAGTTCAAAGGTCGAAGATACCTCATAACCCATACCACTTGTCAAGGAGTTAGATATTGGGGGGAACAAGAAATTTGTTCCTTTAGGCATGTAAATAAGAATAGTTCTAACTTGTGATCTTGATAAGATAATACAATGAAAAGTGTCAAGGATCAGAAGTCAAGGATGTCTCATACCTCATACTAAATTAGAGTTATTCTCACATCTCTAACTCTAATAAAGCATATGGTTCAAGGAATGCCAAAATTCAAGGATTGGAGATAACAAGGAAAATATACTTGGGTAAAGGGATGGTCGAAGCTTTGACTCTAATAGGTAATTTAGTATAAAAGGATTGAGGATTCAAGAGTTCTTTCTCTAAGATACCTGAATAGAGACATTCCTGAACTTGCGATCGTAATGAGATGGCGTAGTGAAAAGCATTAGGGATCAAAGTTCAAGGGTACCAAGGAAATTGTACTCTAGTAAGGGTTGAAACTATGATGTTGAAGGAAACTCAATGCAAGGATTGAAGGGTTGTGGTCTTGATAAAAGGCATGATGGTAAGACAAATCCTAATGACCCAACATAAGTAGGGGAAAGTGGAGGTCAAAGGAGAGGGATGCTAGGAAGGAGAACTTCAACATCTTGATAGGAAATGGGGTGGAGATGAGGAATTGGTAAAAGGTATGCTTAGATGGGAAAGTCTAATATCTTGATAGGAATAAAGGAGATGATGGAGTACGATGGAAAGCCATACTAGGAAGGGAAAATCCAAAACTCTGACATAAGCATAGTCCTTGGAAATTTGAACAAAAAACCTCCACACTTAGAATTTTTGAGACCTTTGCAACTTCTAGTTCAAATTGGTAGGCACATGAAGGATGAAGTGGAAAAAACTTAGGAAACATTGAAACATGGAGACCCATACAAATATTTTTCATATTAAGTTATATTTGATAGGAGAAATTAGGCTTAAGTGCACAAAGGAGCTAGGCCTTAAGAAAAATTGGGCATAGTCAAATTGGGCACCAACAAAACCTTCAACATCGTGTAATAGTGGAAGGGGTTTTGATATGATGAGATGACGACTTCAATGCCTTTGTGAAATATTTTGAGACATTGGTGGAATGTGGAGGTAATGACCTGATTGGTGTGTATTCATGGGTGCCCAAGGAGGATATTGTATGGAAGGTCAAGATCAATGACATGATAGAGGTGTTATGGATAACATGTCCAACTTGGAGGGGAAGATTGATGATGATAGTAGTCACTTATTTTGAAATATAATAAGCTTTGATTATGATTACATATGGGGTTCCAAATAATTTATATGTATCCCAAGAGTTTAACAAGCTACAAGTACAAATTGTTAGACCAAATCCAATATTTATAAGTACCCATTTGATTTTATGCTTAAGATAAAAGGATTTGATATGAAGTGGATGATTATGGGAGGGATCAAGAGATACCATGTCTTCAAGACTAAAGGTGATACGGTGATAAAATTTAAGGTGTGCAATGTGTGGTAGGAAACA
Source organism: Sequoia sempervirens (assembly GCA_007258455.2). Lineage (NCBI taxonomy): Eukaryota > Viridiplantae > Streptophyta > Pinopsida > Cupressales > Cupressaceae > Sequoia > Sequoia sempervirens. The sequence continues at coordinate 2,000 of VDFB02003330.1, read as the reverse complement.
AATGGGGTCAATGTTGTTCAAAACCCTCAAATCTTTCAAGCTTTATCCAATATGTTTTGGTGAATAGGTGATAATTTGAGAAGATCCAAGATGGAAATATTTGTTGGATTCTTCTTGAGTTGTTTGGTTAGATTATATATATGTGTATGGGAATAGATGGAGGGGATCCTAAGATGGTGATTGTACATCATCCTGTTGTCACAATACAATGGGGGTTTTGATGATGATAGTGTTTATGTGTTATGTGGATTTTTCAATGTGGGTCACAATGGAATCATAATCATGAGAGGATTTGTGGGATTAGAGATTATGTGTTCAATTATCTTGTCCTAATTTCTATTTGGAAGAGGCTTGACCTTGATGGTACTTCAGAAAGGGGTTTTGGTATATACCCAAGTTTATGTTAAGTGAATATGATGGTTCATGTTCAATTTTGATGTCACCTCAGTCTATCAAATCTTGAATGTAATCTTTAATTTTCATGCATTTATTAATTGTATGGCCTTTAAGTAAGTGGTATTCATAGTATTCATGATCCTTGTACCACATAGGTTTTGGTTTGTTATCATCAAGGAACTTAGGAAGTGGAAAGTTGAACAATTTTTCTAGTAAGAGTTATTTAAATACATTTTCCAAAGGTGCATGTAAGTTTTTGTATTGACATCTCTTGTTCTCCCATTTAGGTGGATTTGTCTAGGCAATACATGTTTTTTGTATTTTGAACTATTTATACATGTTTCATATTAGTGATGTTGTCATCGACTATGTTTTTGTTTTTTGCAAAGAATTTGGGCTTTTAATTGTAGTGATTGTTGTTGTCTTGATCATTGGTAAAAAAACTACTCCCTTTGGTGATTAATGCCTTATTTATTTGAAAACATTTTTCAATAATCTCATTAAAGCTGGATATGCAATGTATTTGTAAATGGAAGGTCATTTTATCATTAATATTTGTAATAAAAATATGTACAAGCTATTTCTCAGGTATAGACTACAAAAACCTACTTGCTAGACTTCATCATCAATGAAGGAAAGTGAAGAAGTTCTCACCATTTTTTTTGCATTACAAAGATCAAGAATTATCAATTCATGGTCAACATTGTATTAAAAAAAATTACAAAGAATTTTGCAAGCTTTAGCAATGTGTTTGTTGTCCCTTTGGGGAGATGAGTAAACCAATCTAAAGATTGTCTCCCTAGTACAAGTGAAGATGTGACGTAGATAATCATCATTGTAGGAATTCTCATGGAAAGAAATACAAAACTCATGAACATAAATCTTTGGATAACCTTTTCCTTTGTATTAGTAGAATTTGGGCATTTCAAAGTGTAGAGGAAAATATGTTTATATAGTTGAACTTTCAAAGGGATAGGAACATAATTATTTGAACTTATATCCTTTAGTGGAAGGTGAAACTAATTAATTTTTTTTAAGGGTATCCTTTATATCCTTCAATTCTTGATTGACCAAAGGTTTAGATGATTGGTGTTGTTTAGACATGTGCCAATGAGACTATAAAAAAAATGACTGGTATATTTAGAATTTTATGCATTGGAATCATGATCAAAATTTTCACCAAAATATATCCTTTTGTTCTTTTCTTTACTGTTTGTATAGTTAATTATAATTCTTGGCTTGTTGACAATGAATCTCTCACTACTAATTTTCCTCTCTTCCATTCACCTAGATTACCTCATTAATAAATATCCTTACTACTAATATTTTTTATTATTTCTTCCTCCATGCTAGATGATTCAACCTTATTTCTAGCATTCCCTACCTAAAAAATTGTTCGTGCTTAGCTCCCACTTTGTTGATGATGACCTCTTGTTTCAAAACAACAATGCCAATGACATGTCTAATGTAATTAAGGTGTTGAACCTCTATTACTTTACCTCTAGATTTAAGTTCTCAATGTAAAAAGTTTTTCTTTTAAGACAAATGCTTCTCCTCCTCAAATAAAACATTAAACATCATATCCTCGCCAAATATATTAACAT
>VDFB02003328.1:0-34664 GCA_007258455.2 Sequoia sempervirens | reverse complement strand
ATGAAGCTCGCCTATCAACTCATCTATCCGAGGAATAGGATACCTGTTCTTTATGGTTTTCCTGTTGAGCATTCTGTAATCAATACACATCCTAAGTGTACCATCCTTTTTCTTCACCAAAACAACTGATGAAGCAAAGGGTGACTTACTCGGCCTGATGTGCCCCATAGCTAACAGCTCCCGAATAGTCTTCTCAATCTCATCTTTCAGACGCTTGGGGTGCTGGTAAGGAGTAATCATAATCGGTTTCGTGCCCTCATCCAGCTCTATAATATGCTCAATACCTCTATCAGGAGGCCTACCTGGTGGAATAGCACTGAATACCTTTGCATGTTTGATTCGTAGTTCCTGCACATCTGGATGGTATGAAGAAGCTTGCTGATCCAACTGTGAAGGCATTAGCTTGCACTCAGCAGCCCACTCTACCATATCATTACGAATCAAACGTTCCATTCTCCGAAGTGAAATCTCCCTAAGGTTGCTGTCCCTGATGGCTTTAAGAATATGATTTGTGCCATCAATGGTGAATTTCATTTCCATGTCATGCAAATTAAGCGTGAACTCTCCTATTGCATGAAGCCACTTCATGCCAAGAACTACATCCGTTCCACCCATGTTTACAACATAAAAATCTGCCTTGAACTCAAAATTGTTAAGTTTCAAAGGCAAGTCAGGTATCATCCTCTCACAATCGAGAGTGTTTCCATCTGCAACCCTCACACGTATGCCTTCAAACTGCTGAGTTTGAATACCCCGTTTCTCCACTAACCGTGAATCGATGAAGTTATGGGTTGCACCTGTATCAAGGAGAGATATGACCCTTTGACCAGCTAGGATCCCACGGAGTCTGAAAGAACCCTCTTTCTGCATGTTGGACATATGAGCCTCCTTAAGTTCTGTTTCCGCTACAATTTCTGCTTCATTTTCTGACTCTTCTCCATCTGTATCATAAATTGGGGCTTGCTGATCAGAAAAATCAGTCAACGGTTCTTCCTCATAAAACCACTCCATGTGCTTGTTTTGCCCTTTTGGTTTGAGGGGACAATCATGATTAAAATCATATGGACCTTTGCAGTAAAAACAGAGTTTTCTCCTTCGTAAATCATTCATGGTTTCTCGATCTAAAGGGGCTGCAAATTTCTTTTTCTGATCTGCATTATCAGCCTTCTTTGGATCTGATTTATTTTCCGTGTATGAGGTGGTAGGCTTCGAGCTAAAAGGCTTACGAGGTGTAGATAGCTCCATGCTGCGAGCTTTCCTCATTGCCTCCTGTAAGGTAGGTGGATCAAATGCTTTTATCCAACCTTTCATGGGCTCGAAAAGACCTTCAATGAACAATATGACCAGCCTTCTCTCCGAGATCCCTGTCACCATCACAGATAGTCTTTGGAATTCACCAATGTACGATTCCAAGCTACCTAACTATTTCAGCTGTGCTAAATCTCTGAAGAAAAGCTCAGGATCCCTTCTGTCAAATCTCTCTACCAGTCTATCAGTAAACTCCTGGTACAAGGTAATCCTGTCGTGATGAAGAGTAGTCATACCATGAATCCACCAGTCATGTGCTACGCCATCAAGATGAAGTGCTGCAAAACGAATGGCATCCACCTCAGGCATGGGGCGTAGTGTCAGGAAAGTATCCAGTTTACTAACCCAGGCACGTGCTGTAACTCTGCCACTGCCATCAAAGTGAACTAAGGTTAGTTTGCTGGTTGCCTGTTTAAGATCACTCTGTTTGTGTCTAGGACGCCTGTCATTCCTGTTCCTGGTGTGCTCTCTCTTCTGGCTCATGAACCTGTCAAAGTTAAGGTGCTCCTTAACCCTTGGTGGCAAATTATCCCACTCATCATGCATAGCCATAATATTATCTGCAAAATTTATTTCACCACCTTGTTCAGCTTCGTCCACTTCCTCAACATCATCTCTGGTGAACGTGGGATATGTAGCTCTCTCATAGGTGCGTACAGGATCTATAATTCTCTGTGGCTCTCTATGGATACTGCCATCTCGATCTGGATCCAAACTACGAGCTCTGTTTATTGACAAATTTTGAACATTCGTGCTGAGTTGTTGAAGAATAGTTGCTACCTGTTCTTGCCCTGCAACCATGCCTCTAAGCACGTCTTTGGCTTCTCTGTCCTCATCCTCCCAAGTATTCCTGTGAGAACTTTCTCCAGCCCTGTTCGCCATATTGTCCCAATCTAATTCCTCCTCCTGATCTGCAAACGGAAATGGTGGAAAAGGATTTTGGTCGCCTCTTTGATTTCTAGGACCCCCTCTGAAATAGGACTTGCCAAAACCCTCTTTATTTGACTTCATAAATTTCTCAAACCCCACAAGCTGGCAGGATGTGAGCTCTGATACCACTGTGATGAGCCCTGCTGGCTCTCAACCTCAAACCCCAATTTCCTTAAGTCTTTAGGTGTTTTTTTAAGTTTTTTAGAGAATTCTTAATAGATAGAAGAGAAGGGGCGCAGCATATTTTTGCTTGTAAAATGAAATTTAAAGCAAAAACTCACAAAATGGAAATACAGAAGCTGTTATTATACTGAAACAATTAGATTGTGCATAACAGACATACCCGAAAATCTCCAGTTATTTTAAATAAAGAAATGGCCAGATCTACAGCTGGAAATGATGAAATCAAGCATGCAAGTACGCCATGACTCCAGAAGTGGTTTCTCCTGCTCAGAAACTGGTCACAATGCTCTGAAATGACTAGGCGCCAATGATAGAAGCCAAAACCCACACCAAAGGAAGGCGTTTCTCTTTATTTCTTCACACGCCTTTTTCAAGGCACACATTCCAAGGCAGGCCGTACGGCTATGAAAAGGAGAGGTAGAATCTCTAATGAAAAGTCTCTGAACTGTAGAATGATACGCCACCAGTAGAAACCCTCAAGTTATTGCAAAGAACAAACAACTGTATATATGAAACCTCTGTCTGCAACTGTAAAACCTCTGTGTGAAGCTCTCAACTGTACTAATTCAGCTGATCTTTCACAGCCTCAAAAGTACTCAACACTGAAGAGTTTTTCGTTCCTCAATGGACAAATTGATCATACCCTGGTCACAGGAGAATGCTCAGAAGAAAAATGCACAAGGCAAATTGAAATAGTCAAAAGATATGAGTTTCAATTGCCAGGAAATGCTTTATACCAATTGGCACGCATTTCAAGAAAGTACGGCCTTTGCAATCATTAAAATATTTTAATATTTTAATATAACCTTTTTCAATAGTTGCCATAAAATACTTTGAGCGCACTTTTTCAATATTTTAAGTTATTAAAATATTAAAATCCCCTTTTGACATTTCTATGATATAGTGTACATTACAAAGTCAATGTGACTAATAAAGGCGTGACAAGTTAATAAATTAACTTAATCACTTAAAATTCCAATATGCCTCAAACTCAGATAACTCGTACACGGGTTTCCGTGGAACTCCTCGAATGCCAACGTCACCGTGGATCCAAACCATCGCCCACTAAAAAACAATAAACAAACAAACTTCCAAAATGCATCACGAACAAATTTCATCCAAACCGGTTATCCCACAAGGGTCCAAATAAAAGGCTGCTCCTCGAACCGCTCTGTAGGGGACATCACCATATCATTCCCACCGTGAGCAGATTTGAAGCGACGACAGACCCTTGAAGGTGAATTATTGCAAACCTAAAACCTAAGGTGAACGGTGGATCTAAAAAATTAGATATTGGAGGGCACCAACGAACCTAGGTACCTTAAAGAAGATGGTGACCGGTGTCAAGGTAGAAGATAGACTTGATGGAGCTTCAAACTTCAACTCTTGGAAACCTAGGGTACTCATTGCCTTAGAAGAGAATGATCTTCTCGAATTCGTAGAAAATGACATGCCTAAGCCGTCTAAAGACACAGAGAAAATCCAGTGGAAGAAAAATGGCACGAAGGCTAGAAAGATCATGATAGACTCTGTGAAGGATCACCTAGTACCAATCATCTCCAAGATGAAGACAGCTAAAGAAATGTTTGATACTCTAAAAGGACTGTATGAGATCAACAATACCAGTAGAGCCCTTGCTCTGAGACAACAGCTCCATCATGTAAAAATGGCTAAAGAAGATTCAGTCATTTCATTCTTTATGAAGATCTCTGATTTGAGAGATCAGTTGAGCACTATTGGGGATATAGTTGCAGACAGAGATCTTGTTATGTTGGCACTAAATGGTCTTCCCCAATCTTGGGAGCCTTTTATTCAGAGCATCGTGGGAGATCCAAGTTTCCCAAGTTTGATCACCTACGTGTTGACTATATTCAGGAAGAAACCAGATCGGAAGCAAGAGGAAATGGGCGAAACTCCCATAATGAAGAAAGTCAAGTACTCGTTGCACATGCTACTAGAAAAAGAGGCACCTTCAAGAGAAATCGAGACAGAAAAACAGATTTTGTTCCAAAATCAAAAAAGAAGGATCTTTCTCATATTCAATGTTACAGGTGTGACAAGTATGGACACTATGCCCGGGACTATAAATTAAAGTTATCGCCGCATGTTTCTACTGTAGAAATTGATGTAGAGACATCTCAGAAGGAGTCAAGTCATTCTAAAGTCGATTCAGAAGGATTCCTATTCATCACCGCTCTTTCAAGTAATGTACAATCTGACAGTGATACTTGGTAGATAGATAGTGGTGCTTCACATCATATTACAGGCTACAGAGAGCATCTTACAAACTTAGTAGAGAAAGAGTCTAATTTACAGGTTATAATTGGAGATGATGCTAGTTATGTCATAAAGGGAGTTGCGGCCGCTTCCTTCCAGCTAGACTCGGGTATCCCTCTTCAATAGAGTGATGTATTGTTCGTACCTGGGATCAAAAGGAACCTTGTCTCCATTTTAGCCTTGGAGGACAAAGGGTACAAGGTTGCCTTCTCTAAAGGAAAGGTTCTTGCATGGTCGAAGAACTCCTAAGATATAAATTGGAGTTTTTGTGTGATTTTATCCATCAGAGAACTCTATACGATTGCCAAGACACTGCTACCCTAAGAGAAGGAAACCTTCAGGAGATCTAAAGGATACTTCATGGAGGTGGAAATGACATTCAAAGGGAGTCTGACAAACCAACAGAAGCTACAAAGGATGTGAAAATTGACGCCCTCACTGAGAGGGAGTCACAACACCATTAAGATTGTTATACACTATATTTCTCTGAGACAGAGAAATATGAGGTGAAAGCGCTTGTAGTGTATATTTCTCAAGACAGAAATATGAGGTGAAAGCTCTTGTAGTAAGTATTTCTCCCAGACGGAGAAATATGAGGAAAGTTCTCGTAGTGTATATTTCAAGACTCCAGCATGAGGCTAAAAAGCCCTTGTACAAGATCACATCTCTGAGACCGAGTTGTGTTTTCCACAATTGGGTGTAGCCATTGTGGACGTCATGTTGAGAGACTCCATGACGAAGATATTTGAGAATACCTCCCTAGCTAAGAGGGAGTGTAAGTGTTTTGTAGCGGCGGGAGGTATTTCCCCAAGAATAATTATTCAAGGCAAGTCGGTCTTTCAATTATAAAACAAATATTACATTTCCTAGGTCGGCTGAAGAGGAGAGCTCGCCTAGTCTTGTATATAATGGAGATAGAGTCCCTACATTATTCAATCAATTCATTCCATTCTCAATTTGATTTCCTTCAGCAGTAGATTCGCATTCAAGAGGAGCAGATTCACTTCAAGAAGAAGAGTTGATATTCTTTGTATCTAAGGAATTCACACTATCTTCAAGTGCTGGTCTATTGTTTGATATTCGACCTTTTTAGGGCCTGATTCTGAGTGCTACTTCTGCACTATTATTTCTGATTTATAAGAGAATAATTTGCTGCTGGGTTTGTCCTTTGTGTAGAAGGGTTTTCCTAGGATAAATTGTTGTGTTGTCTACTCTGTGTTGCGTTTTTCTGCTTATTGTTCATTTTTTATTCCCAAAACAACATGGAGCTTGACCATGTGGAGTTTGAGACTAGAAGTTCTGGTGATGAGGAGCTTGAACATTTGTTATCATCATTGTACTCATTGTAATCATCATTATGAAATCTTGAATATAATATAAATTTCGAATACAACATTTTCATTGTTCAATGTTATATTGTCAATGTTCACTTCAAAGTTTATTAGTTTCTAAGTTCTACTATTTTTCCAAAGTTTAATTTGTAATTCTTGTACTTATACATCTTTTTATAACAAATTTTTCAGGTACTTGAGTATTTCAGTGCTACCCGCCACCCCCCACCATCACCCTGCCACTATCCGCCTGTCGTCCCCAAACTTAGGCCCTTGGTCCTCCATCCCCACATCCCCCCATCAGGAAACTCCATGGAACTGTGAATATCATAGTGAGGAAGTAGGGAAGCGCTGCATACCTGGAAGTGACAAAATTGGAAATCCTCTTAACATTCAGCATGAAGAAATAGAAAATCCACTGACAATGATGGCCAACACCTTTATTCTATAATCTATATTTATTATTTATTACAATACTTATTTGTAACATCAAGGTTGCTATAATCTTTATTCCTCTAAATGAAGAGTCATGCTATAGAAAGCATGACATGCGTAGCTTGTTACTTGTCTCCACCACAAGTACAGTTATGTTATTTAATGTTTAGTTGCCTAGCGTGGCATTTATGTCTTGTGTGTGTAGTTACAACTCAACTTGGCAGCACTATATAGGTCATTAAGAGCCATGTATTCCCAACAAAACCTGCTCCATGTCTTAGTTTTTTGTTGTGGCATTTTCATAGGTACTGTAATGAGTAATCTATTTGAGAAAGGAAACTAAAAGCTACTGCACTTCTGTCTAAGTTTTAGGTTAGCTGACTAAGACTGAAATTAAGGAGCAGCAATACTTTTGCTTGAAATCTTAAACTTATGTTTGGAAGCAACAGTTGCAGCACAAGCAGAGTCTGCCAGGTTGATGTTTGTAGCATCGGGAGATATTTTTCTCCTAATTAAAAATCAAATACATAATTCCCAAGGCAGGTCGGCCTTGTCTTACAAGTTATATTTTTTATTTTTTATTTCTCTAAGAGGCCGACCTAGAGAAGAGGCCACCTAAACCTTGTATATAAGGAGAGTGATTTCATATCATTTGATCATCAATTCTTTCTCATTCCAATTCACACTTAGCAGCAGATTCACATGACTTAGCAGCAGACTTGCATGTCTTAGAAGCAGATCGAATCTTTGAAGAGGCATCATTATTCATTCAAGGAGTGATATATATATATATTATTGTAAGAGGTTTGGCCCTGCATAAGGCCTGATTATTGTAAGCAGATTTCTGCTCTTATTCTTTAATATATAAGAGATATATTTTGCTGGGTTTTTCTCTCCCCTAGCTTATGCTTCCAGGTATTTCGGGCTGCATTCTGGTATTGTTTGGTGTGCTGCATTTCTGCCATTACATGTCTGGTCTTAAAACTAACATGCCGCAGCAAGGAAAGAATCAAGCTGGCCAAGGATTTCAACTATTGCAATAACAATGATTCCAGGGAATTCATATTTGAGATTATTGATATAAAACTTGGAATTGGGATCATGAATGCTGATTATTATTTTTTAGACAATGCACAGCAGGAATTGTTTCCTTAAGAGGCAAAAAAATATATTGATGATACTGAATTCTTAGACAGACGATTTTTAATTTTCTACAAAAGTAATAATTTTACTTTACCTGTTTCTTTTCTTGCTCACTTTACGCCTAGGTTATCTCGTGTGTTATTTTTGCCTCATTAATACACAGTTTGAAGCTGAAATGTATCTAGTTTTTTGTACCACTGTATTGTCAGAGCGCATTTAAGGATATTCATTTATTCGGTGACATGCCTTGTGCTTTAGCATGCCAACCATTAGTTCAAACATAAATTCAGTTGATAAAAAGACTAGGGGTTTTGTTTCTATCTTTATTCTGATGGATCTGAGCTGTTTTTTCTACATATTGGGTGCTTGGCAGAAGAGTGGTACCAGTGTGTGTCTGTGTGTGTGTGTATAGATGGGACTTTTAGACATACAACAGAACAAAGCCCAAGCATTTTGCTCAATTGGAGTTCCGGCTATTTTAATTCCAAATAGTCTTGAAAGTAAATATAGTTGTGTACAGACAACCAGTCCACATTGGAAAAATTGATAACCACATCATTTCTATGTATACCTATTGGAAAACCATCGAAAATTGAAATCTCTTAATCTTCATAAGTTGGAGTAGCCTTGGTACTTGCTGATGGTTTTTCTTTGATTGCAATTGAGATTTCTGAAAATGATGGAAACGTGTATTTTTTTTTATAATGATCAAGAATATTCATGCTATCCTCTACATTTTATTTTAGTAAAGACAAATGTTTTGAGCCATGAGGAGTATTTGTAAGAATTTGGTAGTATTTGGTATTAATGTCCATTTTGTAAAGACTTTAACTAAATGCATACAAAATAGCAAACACAGAAATCTCCAGAAATACCACAGCAATAAATATTTTTTATTTTTATATTTTGTTCAAGCACACACATACAACTTGAAATTCACCCGTCTGATACAACTTATAGATCTGAGCATGCTTGTTTGGTACACATGCAAATTTGAACACTACTGAAGTCACTCTGAATTTTGATCTGTTCCTTGAGGGTTTCCATCCCCAAAGTAATGGATTGACATAGCTGTATGTTTTCATCTCCAGTGTCATGCCCCCGCCATGATCAAACTACAACAGACTTTCATAAAAGCATGTTTATATTTACAGGCTGACCTTCATTAATTACGGGTGCCTAAGTAAGAGGCAAGATATAAATACATATTAATCGGTCAAGTTGATGTAAGGAATATTTAACTAATTGCAGAGTTAATATGTATAAGGAAGTGACAAAGATTCATAAAAGAGCACAAAAGAAATCTTACTAAAAAGAAAATATATGCATGTATTAATCGTTCATGTTAAGCTATTAATAAATTAAAGAAAGGTAGTGATTCATATACAATAAAAGAAGCAGCAGTTTAGTATGTGAAAGGTGTATGATTAAAATAAATAAAGCAAGGCAGTGATTATGGTCATCGAAATGCAGCGATCATCTTTAGATTAATTTATGAAGATAACTAAAAGTTCATGAAGGCAGCAATTGGATTTAATCACAAAAGGCAGCGATTGATGCTAAGACAGATTTGTTATCTAAAAGACACATCCATTCAAATAGTTGTCTCCTTTCTAAGAGATGCATCATTTCACTTAGACATGGGGGTATTTAATGGAAGACAAATCATTTGCAAAGGACATCAATGAATCGAAATCAATTAGAGATCTGAATAAAGCAGCAGATTGGAAGAAATGGATTAAATTATAAGAGATCTATTTGATCAAGTATTATTGCCAAGAATATATTTGGTAAGTAAGTTTAAATATAAATATAAATAAATAAATATATATATATATATACATATATATATGTCAGTGTTGCCGGGAGACATGTCTCCTCCCCATTGAGACGCGTCTCTGGAACTAGTACTTGTCTCGGGTACTTGAGACGTCCCACGAAACGCCGCCCAAAGCCCGGGTTCTTCACTTGTTGTCTCTAAAATCTCTCGACATCTCCTGATAGAAATTTTGACATCTCCCAAGCAAAAGTCGCAAAAACAAAAACCCGTGAACAAATATAATGCCAAAACATAAGGAAAAGTCGCGATTTTGAGGGCTTCTCTTCTTCGACAGACAAGAGTGAAGGTTGTGCCAGATTTGAGTCATGATTTTGAAGGTTGACGAGAGTGCAAGTCAAAGACTCAATAGCAAGCAAAAAAACACGTATTTGGAGCTGCCAAATGTCCTCAAAGCATGTTGTAGAAGCACCTATGGTTTATCGTTCCAAGTGCCAAAGTGTTGTAGCTAGATCACTCTCAAAATAGAAGGTTTTTGCTTTTGTGATTTTGATAATCTTCCTCCTTCCTTTACAATGCTTCCTATATCCTCCAACAGCCTTTAATCCTAAATTAATGGATATTGATTTCACATTTGGCAATACTTAACTAACAAACCACTTTCCGTAACTTTTGGTAGTTAAGTTGCCAGACAAACCTCATTTTGTTGATGATGGCTACAAGTATGGAGACCAATGGAAGTAAATAAAAATGCAACAACCCTTATTTTAAGTTACAATCACTTAATTGACACATATATAACTAAATCATTTACACAATGGTGCTAAAAACATTACACAGTGGTATCCAAATACATGATATTATGTCTAACTAAAAAAATCTAAAATATTTAACTATGTGATAAATGATATGCCATGACCCATTTAATGCTTTGAATTCTCATTATTTTGTTTCATTAATAGTTTAAACTCGCTAGTACTTGCAATACTCGTGAGTACTGGGGAGATCTCTTCATAGTCAAGAAACTTTCTGATCTACTCATGGTGACTTTTGCATTAAAAATCGCATTGAGTTCTTGCAAGAACTCAGTGAGTCTGCAATAGAAGTTCATGTCATTAAGTTCTATTGAGTTTCAATTTTTTTCCAAGTCTTATGGAGTTTTCGTCAAGTCACGTTCTACTCAGATTGAAAATTTTGCTTCTCTGAATTTCCTATACAGCCTAGCTACCGATGAGAGTTATCAGATATATTTGTGATAAATAATGTTATGAGTTATCACTTATTAGTTATACAGTTATATAGTTATGATGCTAATATTTTTTTATTTTTTTGTGTAGAATGTCAAGTGGGGGAAAACAAGGCTTGTACCCATTGTGGAAGTATTGTGATCATGTTTTGGGTCTGAAGGGTTCAGGTGGAACAACCACAATCACATGTAAGTTATGTGAAATGTCATGGAAAGGTACTTACACGAGGGTGAGGGCTCATTTCCTTCAAATACCTAGAAAAGGTGTTGATCCTTGTCCAAATTAGGTGCAACGATATGAGGTTGTGAGGCATCAAGAAAGGGCTGATAGGAAAGTTTCTAATTTGAGCTCTCACGCTTCAACGATAGGGGCAACTACTACAATTCAAAATCAAAATAGAGAGGCAGAAGGGTATGTGTGTTCTAGAGATGTACTAGTAGCAAGTTCTCACAAGAGACCACACATTGGTAGGTCAAACCCCATTGGAAGATTATTTGATGTTCAAGGTCGAGAATCGATTGATGTAGCAATTGCACGCTTCTTTTATGCAAATGGAATACTGTTTAATGTTTCTCGCTCACCTCTCTATGGACAGATGGTCCAAGCTATCACCAATACACCAGATGGGTATAAACCACCTATGTATGAAAAACTTTGCACTACTCTAATTGACAAAGAAAAAATTCGATTAGAGCAACAAACTGCACCAATGAAAAGAGTGTGGGATACAGAAGGATGCAGTATTGTGATAGATGGGTGGATAGATACTAGAAATCGTCCACTACTTAATATAATGGTAACATGCAACAAAGGGCCTTACTTTTTAAAGGGAATTGATTGTTTAGGGCAAGAAAAAATGCAGAGTTTCTTTTTAACCAGCTATGTGACAGCATTGAGGAGGTGGGGCTTCACATGTAGTCTAAATTGTTATAGATTCTGCCCCTGTTTGTAAAGCAGCAGGCATGTTGGTGCAAAAAAAAGTACAAGCATATATTTTGGACACCATGTTGTGTGCATTCGTTGAATAATGCACTCAAAGATATTGGCAAGTTTCAATGGATTTCAACTCTCATAGAAAAGGGCAGAAAAATATAGATGTCCGTATATAACCATCACCACACACAAGCCATTTATCGAAAATTTGCTGAGGTGGAACTTCTCAAACCAGCTGATACACGGTTTTCTTCTTATTTTATTCTTCTTGACTGCCTTTGTGAAGTGAAAGGAGCTTTGTGTTCTACAGTAGTTCGTGATGCATAGGCAACTTGGAGGCAATCTACATCAGATGATGCAGTTGAGGTGAGAGGTATGGTCCTTGATGACCGTTTTTAGGTGATGTTAAATTTGTTGTGGACTATATTAAGCCCATATGTGAGGTGATCAAATTTGCAGATTCAGACAAGCCATGATTGGGAGAAATTTATGAAGAAATAGATCCCATGTGTGAAAGAATCAAGAAAATAACAGATGCAAAAGATCTTTCTCTATATCCTTTGATAGAAGAAAAGTTACATGGAAGATGGAACAAACTTAAAACGCCCCTTCATTGTGCTGTCTATGCCTTAAATCCTAAATGGCATAATATACAAGTGACCAATAAGAGGGCTCCATATGAGATAGAGAGGTAATGAAGGGATTTTGGGCTGCAATAAAAAAGATTTATGGCTGAGGTGAGGAAGCTTCAATTATGAGGAGTCAATGGAATAAGTTTTCACATGGGCATGGTGATTTTTCTTCCATAGAAGCTTTATATGATATGCAAGAAAATGAAGACCCTATAGAGTGGTGGTGGAACCATGGAGGTGAAACCCCTAAATTGCAATCAATTGCAATAAGATTACTCTCACAAGTAGCCAGCTCTTCATCTTGTGAGAGAAATTGGAGTACTTATGGTTTTATTCATTCACTAAAGAGGAACCAATTAGGGTCAAAGAAAGTAGAGAACTTGGTATACATTCATAGCTCACTTCATCTTCTCTCTCGTGTAGATCGTGGGTACAAGGAGGGTCCTTCAGCAAAATGGGACCAAATTTCACTTGATGGAGAAGTTGTAGCCATGGTGGATGAAGTGGTTGAACCAGATGGCCTTAGTGATTTACCCCTGTTATACTACCAGTAGAGGAACCTGAGTTTGAGAGTGATGAGAAATTGAAGAGCATCATAGCTAGGACCTTGATATGGATGATCATGATGTGGTGTAGATGATAGATTTCTGATTTTTGTTTTTTGTTTGCATATCAGCCTATCAAACTATCAATATTTCTGAATTTCAATATGTAATCGAATATTAAATCTCAAATATGCAATGTCAAATGTGAACTATGATTATGAAGTATGAACTCTTTGACTCTTTGACACAATGACATTTGTGTATTTAAAGTTAATGTTCATTGTTTTTGATAAAAGGGGTAAAACGGGTTTTACAGGGACCCGAAACCACAACGTTTACAAAATAGAAAAGAGGACACAAAAGTCCAACCAAAAAGACTAGCTTCCCAAGAAAAGATCACCAGCAACCATACGAAACAAACTAGAAAGGTCAAACCAAAAGGAACAACAAAGTAAGCACCAAAAACCCCAGCCGTTAATTCAGAGTCTTGAGGACAGACTCTGTCTCTGCCTCCAGATTTTGCATATCATTGAAACCCTTTTAAAAAATTTGAATCATCTTTGAGTGGGAGAACCCTTTCGCCTGCATTGCTCAGTTCTTGAAAATGGCCCGCATCCGTATTCCGGATTCTATCCTGCTTCCGATCCACCATTAGAGAGCCCTGCTGGGCTTTATCAAGCTTTTCAGTCATCGCGTTAATGATAATGGCATTGTGTCTTGCAATTCGGTTGTTTTGCTCAACAACGGTTTTGATGGTATTCCTGATATTCTCAACCTTGGAGTCAATATTTCTGTTACTGTGATCTTGAACCCCACTATCCACATCTTTCTTTTCAATCTCAACAATCTTAGCACCCAGCTCTTCAAATGTTGCTTTGAAGGGCCCAATTTTTAATTTTCATCTCATTAATTTCGGTGAAAATCCAATCCAAGAGTTTGAAGTGGGACTCAGAATTGGTTTTGGCAAGGTTCAGAACATCCAGAGAAGGATCTTTGCCAGTATGAGGACAAGTTTTCTCAGGGTTAGAAGTAACAGGGGAGTCATCATTAGCAAGTTTATCTGGCTGAGGTTCAGCGCAAAGCTCAGTTTTGTTGGCATCAGACTCCTCTGACTTAGAGGATTCTTCGGAATAGGAAACAAGGCTTTTGGCTTGGGGTTTCTTGTCAAAAGAGCTGTACTTAAAGGATGGGCTATCAGGCTCAAGCTTGACGTGGGTTTTACCAGAAAGGGGAGTAGGGTTTATGTTCCCAGAAGGGACAGCATGTAGGCTAAGGGCTTTTCTAGCCGGACTAGAGTTAGGCAGATACTTCGAGCCACTGGGCTCAGTGTCGTCACTCTTAGAAACAGGGGAAGTTTCTTGAATAGCGGGGGCAGGCATTTTTTGGAAATGTTCCACAATCAACCTTATTAACCCAGTGTGCAGGATGGGGAATCTTTTAGGATTTTTCTTATTATCCTCCAAACTTTTCTTCAAGGAGCAGAAAAGATAATAGGGGAGAGAGACCCTAACCTTGTAGCGAAAGTGGTTGAGAAGAGAAAAGTGGTAGCCGTAGACTCTAGTGAAGCACCTGTCCACCGTTATATACTCCATGATGACCCATAGAACCTTTCTCCATATGGCCTTTATGGTGTCAGCATCGAAGTAGTTGTTTGCAATTTTAACCAGACTTAGCCTTCCTTTGTCCTTTTTAGGAAATCTAATCACGGCTTCATCAGAAAAAGCCCTATCCCTGAAGAACTTCTTCCCTTCTGTAGATAAGCCCGTAACATGAGCGATAATATTTTCGCTGAGCTCCACATTCCTGCCAAACAGGGTCAAGTTTCCATTATCCCAATTTTTAACAAAGAGGTCCGTAGCCACCTGCTTAGAGCCATGGAGCTTCTCCAGGAAAGGAAGAATGCTCCGCTTATAACCTTTTTCCAAGCCTTGGCATTTTTCATGTGTGTATCATAGCTGTCCGGCTCAGCTCGCTTTCTGTCTCCTCCCATTTTAGCTGACACAGTGGGGTAGACCCAAACAAAAACTTTACTAAAATTGGCCCCACCAAATCTAAGAACCCACAAAGCATGCGGAGCTTTCTTGTAGATTAAGTCATTGGGCTCGTTTCCATGCACTCTAATGATTTTGATGTGAAAGATCCAACCTGTCCTCATTAAAGGGATAACACATCGCTTTTCCATGTGATTTATCATAATTTATTAGGGCGCAGACATTAGAGTTTAGATCGCTAATATTAAGCCAAGTGCGCACATCTTTACTCCTAACCCCTTCGTTAGCGAAAAAATCCACAATAGCATTGGCTTCTCTATAAGCATGTGATATTTTAACTTTGTCAAATTTGGCCAAAGTCAAAATAGCTTTATCAACCCACGATTTAATGGTCCACGAGGGGGGAGATTTGCCACAGAGGCAGTCAATTATGTTTTTGGAGTCTCCTTCAAGCCACAAATTTTCAATATTAAGACTTTGGGCTAAATTTATTATATGAAAAGCTCCAGCAGCCTCCGCCAGATGATTAGTTTGGGAACCGAGAGGAGAAGCCATCATTCCAATGAAATTGCCAAAGGAATCCCTTATAACTCCACCACAGCCTGCCGCCCCGGATTACCTTTAGTTGCACCATCAAAGTTAGCTTTGATCCAACCGTTTGGTGGGAAAGACCAGCAGACACCCTCTCTGTCCTTCTTGGCCTTCATAATGGTTCTAGGCACATTTAGACTTATGTTCAAATCCTTAGCAACAATTAAGTCATAGAGCGAATGCTCCGCTTTCATGGGCATGCTGTCCTTTTGAGCCAAGGCATTGAAATTTTCCTTCAAGAATCTGACAATTTTATCAAAGACAATATCCACAGAGTCTTCTTTACCTCTATAAATTTTGTTGTTACGTTCTTTCCATAGGCCCCATGCAACATGAGGGAAGGATAAATCCCAAAAAATCCTGAGCATAGGATTTCTAGTTGGGGCTTTCCCTTGAGTGAAGAAGTCTTCAATGGATGAAGGGAAAACCCAAGGAAGGTGCCATAACCTGATGATTTTTTCCCAGATAGAAGCAGCAAATGAGCAATGAAGGAATAAATGACGCACAGATTCAGCCTCCATCTTACAAAGAAAGCATCTATTAGGAATTTGAAATCCTCGTTTACACAGGTTATCAATCGTGAGCACCTTGTTTTGGAGAAGGATCTAGAAGAAGATATTAATTTTAGGTATTAAATGTTTGAACCAAGCTTTAGACCAGAAAGGAGGACGGTCCATAGAAGAAGTAATCCTGGTAAAAGTAGATGACACAGAAAAATTCCTAGAGGGTTCATCAATCCAAACCGCACGATCATCCAACTACTCAGGACTAAGTCTAACTGCCAGCAGAGAGGACTGGATAGGAGCCAAAGCCTGACAAACACTGCACAAGTCCACCCAATTACCATTCACTTTGTAGTCTTTCACAAAAGTTCCAAACCGAACCTTGCAAATCTCGGCCCAATCACTAAAGGAGTTGATATTTATAATGGGCTCCTTAAAGAGCCATCTGCCCTCCCAAAATCTAGTATGATAACCATTTATCACTTGCCATCCAATACCTTCATCCACAATCTTTTTTCCATTGATTATATTATTCCAGCATGTGGACCCTCTACGAAGAAGGAGGGGGTCCTTCTTTATAATGGAGGAACTGTTGTTTTCTAAATATTTGCTAGCCAGAATATCAATCCACTCCCCAGAAGAAGAGGAGATTCTCCAGATTTGTTTAGCTAAGAGGATTTTGTTTACTATTCTAATTCTTCTTAAACCAAGTCCTCCAACCTTTTTAGGTCTACAAACCAAATTCCAGCCAATTAAGAGAAGTCTTTTTTTTTCCTCAACACCGGACCAGAGAAATCTTTTTTGAATTTTTTCAATGGCCTCAGCAAATTTAGCAGGAATCTTAAATAGGCTAAGGGCATAGATAGGTAGATTCTGGAGAGTTGCTTTGAGGAGCTAAAGTTTTTCGACTTGACTTAGCAGGGCTCCTTTCCAACCCGCAAGCTTCTTGCTGAATCTTTCAACCAATGAGAGCCAGAAAGACTCGGGACGTTTCAAGCTTAAGGGTAGACCAAGGTAGGTGGCAGGAAAGGAATCCACCCTGCAACCCAGAATTTTGGCTATTTTAGCCTGTCTATGATCCAGAGTGTTGAAGAAGAACAGAGAAATTTTTTTATTGTTGATCAGTTGTCTTGAAGCTCTCCCATAATTATCAAGCAATTGTTTTATTGATTTGCCTTCAGACATCGTGGCTTTTCCCATTAGCATAGTGTCATCAACGAATTGTTGATGGGAACACACCAGATTGCCCAAAGAAAGTTTGAGACTAGAGAGAAATTTTAAGTCAACCAATTTTTTCAGATTCCTACCTAAACTTTCAGCCATAATAGTAAATAAAATAGGAGAGATAGGATCACTCTGCCTTAGACCTCTGGTGCTCTGGAAAAAAAAGGTGGGGGATCTGTTGAAAATAATCGATATGGAAGCCATGGACACAAGTTGTTCCACCAATTGGATAACCCTGTCACAAAAACCAAAAGCCTTTAAAATTTTAAATAAGAAAGTCCAGTCAACTCTGTCATAGGCTTTAGAGATATCAAGCTTTAATAAAAAGCCTTCAGTCCTCAACTCAACTAAGGAATGAATATTCTCATGTACCATAACAATAGAGTCAAGAATTTTTCTACCAGGGACAAAGCCATTTTGTTGAGGAGAAATCAAGGAAGGAAAAAGAGTTAAAAATCTAGAGGTTAAGACCTTAGAGATGATTTTGTATAAAGAATTACAGAGACTTATAGGCCTAAAAGCCTCAAAATTATTAGCTCCAGGTTTCTTGGGGATAAGAACCAAGAAGGTAGCATTTAATTCTTTTAGAAGACTTATGGATCCAAAAAATTCTTTAACAACATTTACCACATCTTCTTCTACAATCTCCCAGAGCCATTGAAAGAAAAATAAAGGGAAACCATTAGGTCCTCGAGCTTTACTCCCTTCAAAGGAAAAGACAGCCCACTTGACTTCTTCATTGGTGGGGATGGCTGTCAAAAAAGAATTGTTTTCCTAGTTGATAATTCTTGGTATAGCTTCAACTAACTGATCCTGCTCATTTTAGTTTAATTCATCACTAGCCGAAAGAAGATGTTTAAAGAAGGAGCTCGCCTACTTTCTGATATTCTCCTCCTCCTCATACCTGATTCCATTCACATCTATTTGAAATATTATGTTTACAACTCTGTGTTTTGATGCCAATAGATGGAAGTACCTATTATTTCTGTCTCCTGCTGATAACCAAAGAGCTCTAGATCTTTGTCTCCAAAACTCCTCCTTTCCAATTATGTCATGCATCTTCGTAAGGAGTTCATTCTCTTTTTCCTTAGTGTCATTCAAGTAACCCTCATGTATTTTAAATTGAACTTCTCCCAAGTCCATCTGTAGATCGGACTTAATCCTAAAGATATTCCCAAAAGAGTCCTTTTTCCATTTTTTTAAATTACATTTCACTTCCCTTAAATTTTTTGCTACTCTAAACATAGCAGTTCCTTGAATTCTTATATTCCACCATTTCCTTATTTCCTCTTTAAGAGCAGGATGAGAGATCCACATTTTTTCAAATCTGAAAGGAGTGTTCTTTTTTATAGGATCCGTAGTGAAACTGATAGGAAAATGATCAGAACCAATTCTCGTAAGGGCTTTAAGGGAACAGTAATAATCAAAATACCAATGATCTGACCTATATGAGATCCAACCCCTTTCTACGATTAGACCAAGTAAAGGAAGCTCCATGAAGATCCAGATCAATTAGCCCTTGATTATCAATGAAATTATGAAGATCCTCTTCACTCTCCAAATTGATCTGGGATCCCCCAAATTTTTCTCCATTCATTAAGGGGGTATTAAAATCCCCCATAACAATCCAAGCTTCACTATCAAAAATCCTCCTAAAGGTGACTAATTCTAGCCAAAAAGATTTTCTCATTCCTTTTCCATTAGGAGCATATATATTCACTTGAATCCAGCTGAAGTTATCTCTTATATGAGTAAATCTAGTGGCTATATGATTTGTACCTTCCAAGATCGGATCACCTTTGATTGTGTGGCTATTCTAGAAAGTCGCAATGCCTCCAAAAGCGCCATTCGAATTATTACCCTGGTTACTGTAATACTGGAAAATTTTCAACTTTTCAATTTTCTCCTTTGACATTTTTGTTTCCTGAATTAAAAGAATATCCAGCTTGTGATCTCTAACGAAATTGCGAAGAACATCCTGCTTTTGGGGGCTATTGAGTCCCCTGATATTCCAAGACATAATCTTCATTAAATACCAGGGGAGTTAAGACATTCCAGGATGGTTTTCTGAGATCCATCTGCAATATCCTGAAAACTATTTAGCTCTCTTTTCTTTTTCGAAGACTTTTTTCCTCTTGCGTTCTTTACTGCCCTACAATCTACCTTGACTCTTGATCTGGTAGAAATGCCACTTGGGGTCTTCCATTGTTTGTTTTTTTCTGTCTTATTCTTTGATATATTCTCCTCTTTATCAGTCTCTTCTTGGCTATCTGTCTCTCTACTGGACTCCCAGTCCTTTTCATTTGGTATTCTTTGTTCCTAAGGTAAAGTGTCCATGTTACCATTCTTTTGACAAGCCAAGACATTACTAGAAAGATATGCTATGAGATCCAGATTTTCAAGGGAGTGCTTAACCCTATCAGTGGAAATGGGATCTGTTAGGTTCACAACTCCCTGAGGGGGAGACAAGGAGGGAAGAGGAATATTCAGTACCAAGGACAAGCCCTTACTAGGAATATCCTCCAGACCTGGGATCTCTTCGTTTCTATCAGAAGGGACTGTCATTTGGGATAAGGAAGTAGAAAGGTTCTGGTCTCCTTCTCCAACTGAGGTCTCCTCATCTGAATCTCTTTCCTTAGATGGAGACATTTTAACAATATTCATGTAATGAGGATCATTAGGGGTCTCACTTTTAGATTCTATGACCACTTCAATCTCTGGAGAGATACTCTGAGTATCAGACTCTTTGTTTTCTAGTTCCTGCTCTTTATTTTCCTTCCTTTCTTCTCCTGAATCATTCTTTTTTTTCTAGGTCCTACTGGTTTATCTTTCTCTGAGGTGGCATTTAGGGGACACTTTTTTGCCCAGTGACCAGATTTTCTACATTTGAAACAGACAAACGGAATGGTTCCAAACTCTATACTCTGTACCCAGGAACCCAGTTTAGATTGGATCTCAATCGAAGATGGTAGATCTGCCTCTTGGGAGACTCCCACACAAATCCTCACAAAAACCAATCTCTTTCTAGCAACTGTCATTGAGTCAATCGAAAGGAGCTCACCAAAGGAGCTCGCAATACCATGAAAGATGTCTTCACTTCAGTATTCCAAGGGTAGGCCTAGGAGTCTAACCCAATTTGGGACATTCTCAAAGATGGAATCCGATATATCCAAGTTGGAGGACCACTTCTCTAAAACCAGGGAAGATTTCCCTATCACCCAAGGACCTCCACTTCTAATAATCGTGATGTCCTCTCTACAAGTAAATTCAAACGCGAAAAAGCCCTTTGGAAGAGCAGCAACTGAGACTTTCCCACTAGTTCTCCATTTATTTTTAACAAACTCCCTGACCACTTCAATATTTGGTCTAGGGCCCATGAACTTCCCAACCAGAGTTCATTCCATTAGGGCTATATTATGGTCAATGAGCAGATCTGAAATAGAAATAGCAAACTTACCTCTAATTGGGGACGAGATGTTTTGCACTGGAGGGAAAGATGATTTTCCATTAGGTTTTACCCCGAACAGAGAGGTCCAGGGTTTGCAATTGCCTCCAATGCCGCTTGTGGTCCCCACTCCCCCTTTAGCTTTCTCGTTTTTACTGGTGGAGGATGCAACAAGGTTAATCTCCGGGTTTTCCTTTCCCCCAAGTTCCACTTGTATTTTGTTTCCGGTGTCCACATCATCCTGGTCATCGTTACCTTGCTTCAGACTCGACTCCAGCTCCTGATTCGACTGTAGATTTTCTGATCTTGCTCTACTCTTCATGTTTTGAATTAAATCCCTTTTCTCCTACCCGCGTTCACACAGGAAATTTGCCATGTCCTCTCAGATAGGTTTGATCCTATTGTTGTTGCACCTCTTAAAAATAATATGATAGTCTAGTTAATGTTCATTGTCAGTCCTACTTTATTACTCTTGTTTTGAAAGTTCAATGTCATGAAATTTTCTATAAATTATTAATTTATTAATTTTTTATTTTTATTTATATTAAAAAAATATGGCATCTCCAAGTATCCCGGTCTCCTATTTTCAAAAAAAGTCATCCCAGTGCAGGTACCAGTCTCCCGTACTAGTATCAGTACCAATCTCCTAGCAACCTTGATATATGTTCATATAAAGTGATTATTGGAAGATTAAAATTAATTAGAAATATAAATATACACACACACACACACACTATCATGCAATTATTAATCCATATTAGTAATTATTCAATTGATTTAATCTATTTGTTCCTCTTTAAGCACTCATGTGTAGGGTTGGCAAGGAAACATGTTAGGGAAGGGCGGTATACGAATTGTCTTGGTTGGATGTTCCTGCCACTTAGGGTGAGTGGGGGGGTATGAGCATGCCCTTGGGCTTAATTGTGATGAATAGTTTGTATAGCGCTCTATCATGCATTTCTCTCCAATCCCTACCATGATTGGTTATTGGAAAGAGTCTATAGATTGGATTCAAGTTTAAGTTGTTATTCATTATTTCATAAATGTTAATAGTTCATTTAATCTTGAGTCCAATATCTGCTATATAATTTACTACAGAATATTATTTGTGTATCAATTTTATGTTGTAATTGTCCCTTAAGGAAAATTCAGGCATACTACAAGTAGGGGACATTACATCCAAGTACCAAAACTGCTGAAAGCAGTGTCACATTCCTGGAAATGAAGTTGAATTTTGTTTTAATTTTCAGCAGTGCCTTTTATTGTCCTCCTAACACTTCCTATATTCCATGCTTTCTGTTTTTTCTGCATATCTTAATCATAGACAATCCAGTTCTCAATCAATCTCAGTTTAACTGACAATGAACTAACAAGTCCATTCCTCAATCGATGCTTATTTAACTGACCCTGACTGACTTTCCACTTATTTCATTATTTAACTGACCCTAACTGATTTATACGCCTTATTTCATGATTTAACTCACCCTAACTGTTCCTATGCTGCCAGTCCACTTACTCAATGCTTCTCCTGTGCTTCCAGTCCCAGGAAGTGAATCCTGCATAACATGGATGTCAAAAAGGGGACATTACACATTTCAAATCTCTATTCCTAGACAATGGAAATTCAAATATCCAAGATACATCCTATCCATACAACCTTGGTAAAGTAAATAGGTGGTTAACTGCAGTGCATATCGCTTCAAATGAAGTGTTTTGTCCATGTCCTTTGCACCAAGAGGCTCAAATGAAGTCCAAGTGAAATTTGACTTGACCGAGGTGCGCCTACTGATATTAATGTCATAGGAACTGAGTGACTTCCTTATCCTTCCAGGGCCTTTTACATGTCTCAATGTTCATTTTGTTTCCATTAACTTTTTTGATTCATATTCTAATTTTCTTAACGTTTTTGTTTGCAGATGAGTTTTATATGAGAGAAGTGGAAATCAAAGATTAATTCCAAAATTTATGAAGTTGTCAGAGAAAGGCAGTGGAGTTGAATACTCGTCATAGATTTGAATATAAATGTAATAATTGAAATACAACTGCAATGTCCATGTAGTTTATCGGTGAATTGAATTCACTACATGTTTGCAGCTTATAATAAATGAGCACTCAACATTTTGGAGGTTTAACTTGTTTCTCAAGCACCAATATTCTATTTCCCGTGTTGCTTCATGGTAAAGGAAATGTTATAATGAGCTTTCAAGTGGAAAGCAGAATCTGGAATTACCACTTGCAAGCATGAGTGTTTTAACCGTGCCAGTCATCCAGCAAATATGTGCATTTGCTTACCATAAATGCCTGAAGCTTCATGTGCATACTTGAACATGTTGGCATTCCATTTTTTTATTGTGTAATCTATTTTATATTGCGCATTGTTGATCTCAACATTTGCATTGACACCAGTTGCCTCACTGTGCTTATTAAGTTGTAACCTTCTAAAATGTTAATTTGAGTAGGTATGGATAATTGTTGAGAAATAATACAATTAGAATATAAGCCTGGTTAAGAAACCAAGTTGGTTACATATAATATGGAACAGTAGCAAATGAGAGACCCTTTTCTTGCGATGCAAACTTTTAAGTGAAATGAACCTGTACAACTGTCCCTCAATTTTGAAGTTGTGCAACTTAGTTCTTTGTATACTGGATTGCAGGAACCCGAAACGTATGAAAGAAGGAGCTCCCAATATCAGCGGAACATTATAATTGTTATAAAGAATGTTCAGAATGGGAACATTCTTACAGGAAAAAGGCCTTCATATGCCAAGTTTCAAAGAAGCTAATAAAATAATTGCATTTGCATGGTCTGACAATATAATAGAGAAATTCGCCAACGAGAATGATTTTTTATTTCAGTGGTGAGTTTTCTGCAAAAAAATCTGACATATAATTGCCTTTTCAATCAACTAAATTACTGTAAATCTTCAGGACTCAGCTATACGAATAATTGACAAAACTAATTTTTGACTTGGCCTTTGGAGGTGTAATTAAGAGCCCATATATAAAATTCTTTTAGGATTTGAGTTTTCTTATTTTTTATTTTTTTCTTTGTTTGTGATTGTTTGAGAAACTTGACCATACTCAGACTGCCTCGCCGGCTGGTCGGCTGTTCAGTTCAACAGATTAAAAAACATCAGACTTGATATCTTTAAAATTTAAATCAGAAACATATATCTGGTATAATTATATTTTCATCGAAACACAATACTTGTTTTTCCACATTTTAGAATTTCGAAATGAGGAGGAAGGGTGTAGACCCTAACCTTGTTGCCTACAGTCGCCGTTTCAGCCTTTAATATTCACTCACATATTTTGAGAGATTTTCATGGCCAGAAGCTTCCACATGCATGACAAAGCACGCGTTTATTTCAAGCAGGCATTAAGTACTGTACATTGAATATATATTGATTAGGGTTTAAATTTTTTGCAAGAAAACTTGCCTTTCCGTCGGGGCAATAGAGATGATGCATTCCAGTATCTGCTGCTTGAGAATCCATAGGAGTCGTACTTATGGAAGAATGTATAGCTCTAAATTGCAGCCGATGGCGAAGAACGAGTAAAAATATTCTTCAATGCAGGATCGAATTGTAAGGCGAGGGTACAGCTTTCGAAATTGCCTCCATCAAAAGTTATAATGGATTATTGAAAAGCAAAAGATACACTATAAGCCTGTTTCTGTAGAACCACCCTGGAATCTCTGTAAGAGAAGTTCGGGCAATGAATTTGAATTACAAAATTGTATTTCATTCCAGAAAAAAGTACAAAAGAGAATTTGAATTACAAAAAAAGCTATTACAACGGAAAACTTGTTCCACAAGAAAGGCAAACGTAAAAAAATTCAAACAAGTAAAAGATAAAAAACCTTCACAGACATACAAAGTAAACCAATCGTGGAAAATAAATGTTTGATGTTAAAACCTCGTAGAATTAGGTAAATGAGCAATATTCATTCTTAACACACTGTACTTTGGAAATATGCTGTCTTTTTTTAATGGTTTTTTCCTTTTCTTCATATTTAAATTTATTTATTTATTTTAAAAATAATGAAATAGTTTTTTAATTTTATATGGAAACATATTATATTTTTTAATATGAAAGGGAGTTTAAATACAAAATAAAAGAATCATTTTATATAGATAGAAATAAATAAGATAATTAATATTTTTATTATATTATAAGGAAAACAATTTGTTTTATGTTTAGTCTTAGGAATCTAGATTAATAATTAAAATTGTTGGGTTAATGTATTTTAAAATTGAATGTTGAAGTATAGAAAGTAAATAGAATAATAAGAATATTTAGCTTCATGACCAAAGAAATAATGATTTTAATGTGGGTTTTGAATTTTTAAGCTATCTCTAATTTAGAAACATCACCTCTTTGTCAATGTAATATTTTGGAATTTACATTAGACTTGGATTCTATTTGTGGTCAAGTCCATAGATTAGGATCTATCCACATCCATGGATATGTCATTTTCATGCAAATTTGATCTTGCTCAGTGTGTATCTCTACTCTAAACTTCACATAATTGGTCTTTGTTACTTTTCTCTTTTTTGATGTATGAGACCTTAGAAGGCTTATTATTATGTTGCAAGGGAGCACATTCATCGAGTTCGGCCCTATAAATGTGTTTAAAAGATCAACTTCAAGCAAGAGCAAAGAATCTTAGAATGATGTGTATATTTGTTGCTCCTTTTAATGTGTCAAGTTGAAATGTTCCACTACTAATAGATTCTTGAATCCTTCTAAAATGAGAGAGGATGCATGAAATAAATGAGATGATAAATGGATGCAAATGAATGTCCTATATATGCATTTAGAATCAAATCACACAAACATGTGTTTAGTCAACTCATAACACCTAGTTGAACAGCAAGAGTTAGCCACACTTAAATTTAAATTTTAAAATTTTAGGGGTCAAGTTTATGATTGTAGGGTTGAGCTCATAACCATAAAAAATGATCTAGGATGGAAAATTGGTAGGATCTAAACTTAGGGAATGAATGTATAGGTATATGTAGTGCAATAAATAAAGGTTGTATTGGAAGATGTGCAAATCTATGCATAAGGTGTGGATAAATATATGGGGATGTGTGTGTGGAAATATATAAAATCTAGGGAAATTAGCCTAACTTCACACAAGATTGCATCATTTTTTTATATATGTAGATGTGTATTAAGACATTCTCTCAAAATGGGAAAAAAGCTAAATAAAAAAAGGCAAGGGTGTGATAATTTTATCATTACATTTTGTCACACTTTAAGGTACATGCATGAATTCTAGAATGATCATGGATCTAAAAATATATAGAACTTGTGAACATAAAAGGATATCATAGGTATCCATATAAAGTAATGGACTAGGTATGGAATACACTTGTGTAGGTTTGTCCTTTGAAATGCACTCTTCATGGGAACCTACAAAATAGAGAAAAATATGGCATGAGTAGCTTATGTCTAATAAATAGAAACTAGGTTCAAAACATAAATGTTTAGAAAATGGGAAAAATAAGAAATGAGTAAAGTTGAGGATTTTTTCTTGCTTGGAAATTAATAATATTGTATTTGGTTATGTGGCCATAGGATGATGAGGTGTATGGGGTGTTGACATACCATATGATAATGATCTACCTAGTCATAGTGATGAGTCTTTATGTAGCATATGTTCACTACCTCAAAGTTCAACATAGGAATGTTAGTGGCAATATATCTCCCCTTCATTTGGTTGCATCCACAGGAGGAAAGGGATTGAATCAAAGAGAGAAATGATACATGAAATATAAACATAATCTTTACATTTACAAGCATGTAATCATCTAAATCATATAAAGTAATAGTTATATTTAAGGGTATTGTGTAATAATCATTGTGTGACATGTTAAATGATAAAGCATGGTAGGCACATGTAGGCTAGAGATAAATCTTCAAGGATATTGTTTTCCCCAATATGTGCAATATAAAATGGTGGTGTGGTCCTCGATGAATAGGAACACTTGTGGAATTATATTGGTCACAAGGAAAGGTATATTCCCCCAACATGGCAACATGAGCATATTATGATAAGGTAATAGGTCCTAGTGGTAACATGATTCTAGACTAGAACAATGTAAAATAGGAGAAGGCATAGATGTGTTTCAATGATAATATGGTATATAATATGTTATGATCCTAATATAATAAATTGGACTAAGTATCTATTATATATTCCTAAGGATAAGCACTTGTGGAATGCTTAACCCTAACATAAATATTAGTTAATACACTAATACCTCTTGATTAGGATGAAGGAGTGTGTCCCTACATACTTTAGCCTATAAGTAAGGAAGAGAACTCTCTCCCATATCATCATATCATGCAATATTGAATTCATATATTATTATATGATTATTGGAGGTCACCCCCTCAAAGTGGTCTGCTATATCTATAATTTTTACAAATATTTCCAAGAAATATCATACATAATAGGGAGTATGTGATGCCACTATTATGTAAAAATTTTCAATAAAATCATAATGTGTAGGTGGGAAAGCATGAGGTCCAAATGTAGGTGTAAATTCTAAAGATATGGCAAGGGGAGTGTAATAGGTGGAGGAAGGTATGATGCCCCCAATGTAAGGATATGGAAATTAAAGCATGTATGATATAAAAGGGAAGATATGATGCCCCCTAATATTGTGTGATAACTCTAAAGGTATGATATGAAAATGTGGGCTCAATAGTAAATATATGAACTTGTGCAATGTATAATCTAAAAAATAATGGGAAGAAAATATGTAAATAATACAAGGAATCAATTAACAATGAAGAAAATAAGCATCATAGTGAGCTAAATGTCATGACAATGATAAGAAACATAAGAGGTATAGGAAAATAACAATAGACATGAAAATATATATTAAATATAAATTGGGAAGCAATGAGGAATACAAGAAAATAAAATGGTAAAAGAAAACTCATGCAAAAAAGGATGCAAAAAAAGGTATAAGTTGGAGAGGTGAAAATAGATGAAAATATCAAACCAAGTGGGGCATGAAGGAAAATGTGAAGGTATATTATAAAGAAAATATGTGAAAAGGGATGTGAATTAGCATAACATGACATATGTGTGAAGCAAGCAAAAGGAAACAAAAATGCCCGCATTAGGTCGAGGAGATCAATGATGTAAAATTTAGTATAGAAGGTAAAATGAGTGTGAAAATCATAACAATTAAGGTATAGTAAAAAAAATTAGTGTGTAAATAAGGAAAATCAAAGGAAAAGGGTGAAATTTAAACTATAGGTGTATGGATATACACTATAATGATGCCCAAAAATCATTGAGTAAAAATTTTAATAAAAAAATTATCTCCAAAGGTGTGTGCTCATGTTCATTAAGTAGATCATAATCTTCCAAATATAATTCATCAAACTTATCTTCACATTCCTTTTCTTTTTTCTCTTATTTACTTGGCTTCTCAATTACATGTATTTATTTTTGACATTTTTTTACTCTACGTATGAAAATAGAAATCATCAAATTTATCTTCATAAATTCCTCTATTTTTTTCTCTACTTTGACTATGTTTTCAATTACATGTGTTTCTTTTTGATATTTCTTCATTCTAGGCATAAACACATGATCAAAAATTGTTCATTGACTACAATCAGACTTAAAGGCACGGAAAGATTAGTTTGCTTGCCAATAAAGAATTGTTATTACTGATATTTACTTACTAGGTTATGGAATTCTACAAACAAGGTAGGCTAGTAACTACCCTATGCACATTATCTTGAGGGAAATAGTCTTCATTGAGAAATGATTGCCTACAAGACTATTGTGGAATTCATTCAATACCCACCTTTCTTGCTCCTTATCTACACAACAAAGGAGAATGCCATCAAAATTTATTTTGAAAACTACTCCTTGGATTATAGTGTATCCAATGCCCTACAGCTTGTAAAATCTCCTTTTGTGCAAAGGGATCATGCTAGTCGGATAACTTTCGGTTTGCATAAAAATTATTCTATCAACCACCCAGGACTCCTCTGACTTGAATTGATTCATAAGAACTTCGTCTATAGGTTCCTTCTCAACTTGGGGCCCAATCTCATTGCCCAGATATTCACAAATTCATTTTCCCCTAATCACCTTCTTGGGTTGGACCTCGATATCATACTTGAGGATCTTGGTGATCCAATTTTCCTTTTTTTTATAATCTCCCCTTCCATAATGTATTCTCTTACACTAGGGTGGGCCACATAAACTATGATCCTTCTTGAAGAAACCAAGTGTTTGAATTTATTGAGACCTTTTACAATGGAAAATGCCTATTTTTCAACAAAATTGTACTTCCAGTGCCATATCCTTTTAGGGTTCTTGAGTGGAAAGAAATAGGGTGCTCTTTAATTTGTTCATTATCCTTCTATGTCAACACTGGGGCAATGTTGTGATAACTACCATAGACATACATAATGAAGATTTTAGAAAAGTTCAAGTTAACTAACACTAGGGTAGAGGAAATAACATCCTCGATTAACTTGAAAGTAGTTTTTCCTTATGGAGTCCATTTAAAATCTCGACCTTTCTTCAGCATAAGAGTAATAGGCCTCACTAGCCTAACAAAGTTAGAGATGAATCTACTAACGAAATTGATCTTTATTGGACTCCCTTCTTGTTTACCAATAAGGGAAACTCCTTAATAGCTTTTACCCTCTTGGGGTCAATGGAAATTCCCTTCTTGGAGACCACATAGCCCAATAACTTTCCTTGTGGAACTTCAAAAACACATTAAATTTGGGGATTTAAAGAAACCCTAAACTCTTGGAATGTCTAGAAAACCTTTTCTAGATGATCAAAATGATCATCCTTAGATTTAGAAAATATGATCAAGTCATCCAGATAAATAAGGATGATCACATTGATCAAATCCTTAAAAGAAACATCCATAACATGTTGGAAAGTGGCTCTCACATTGGATAATTCAAATGGAATTTTGGTGTGGGAAAATATTCCCCACTTAGTGGTGAACGTTGTTTTGTGTTGATCTTCATCTTTTATGCTCACTTGATTATATCTAGAGAAACCATCAAATAAGGAGAACATCTCTGACCCGCCATAGTTTGAAGAATTTTCTCTATTGAGGGGAGAGGATAGTGACCCTTTAAAGATGTTATGTTTAGATCCCTAAAGTCCACACAAAGCCGATTGTCACTATTATTTTTTTGGGCTAGTCCTGACCAAGTTAGACACCTAAGTGGAGTGCTTAATTGGATAGATGATCCTAGATTTAATAAGCCTCTTCAACTCCTAGGACATGAGGGATTCCACCTTTGGATTGGTTGGCCTCTACTTCTAACAAATTGGCTTAGCCTCTTCAAAAAGTCCAATGGTATGTTTGATGACACTAGGGTCGTAACCCTTTAAACTGCCATCGTAGATCCATGCCATGACCCTATCATATTTAGTGCAAAAGGATTTTATCCTTTCTTTGTCCCTTTGAGGGGCATCCTTTTTGACCTTCAATTTTTGGCCACTTCTGACGTCTAGATTCGAGTAATCATTCTTATTTTCCATGAATTTCCTCTTGTCCCTTCTGGCATCATAGAAATCGAACAAATTTTCAAGAGTGATCAATCCTTTTGGAAGCTTATTTGTCCTTAGCTATATGATTTTTCCCTCATAGGCCTCTTCATCCTTGGGTTGCAGTTGTTCTACAAACTCCCCATAATATTGGATAAATGTGGCGATTTGAGCATCACTTTCAAAGACCTACAATTTGTTATTATTGTCAGGGATAACATGTCTCACCATCACCTAAACTACATGTTTATTAACCATCAGATCTGTCACTAGGTAGAACTAA
This sequence comes from Sequoia sempervirens, assembly GCA_007258455.2. NCBI lineage: Eukaryota > Viridiplantae > Streptophyta > Pinopsida > Cupressales > Cupressaceae > Sequoia > Sequoia sempervirens. The sequence goes on along the minus strand of VDFB02003328.1, from coordinate 4,322 downwards.
GAGTTGATCGTATCCATTCTATCCACTATGGTATTTTGTAATCTTGAAATGACTTAGATGTTGAAGGCTTCAAATCCTTCCATCAGGTCCCATACTCTATGGAAGTAGGACCACAATCGCACATTCTTATCAGCTTCAAGGAACCCCATACTTGCTTGATAACTAGCTTTGAATCCTTGAAAATCTTTAGCCTTTTGACTCCCATGCACTCTACCAAACTCAATCCATGGACTAATCCTTCCAACTCATCCTCATTATTTGTGCAGGGAAATTAGAAGTGGAAGGCTCTAAGAGTCTTCACTCTAGTAAGGGATATTAGGTGACTTTCGGCTCTTGAGTTGACTTTACATCTTGCACTAGATCAAATTGTAGTGTTCATAGACCTTGTTCCTCATCTAGGCTTCGGATCAAGCTTCTTAGGTTTTAGTCATCTACAGGATGACTTGATCCTCATCATAGATTTTGTAGGTCCCTAGACTAGTAGTATGGAAGTTTCCAAAATGATCAACTTCCATGAATTGATTTAGCAAGACCTCCTTTTCAGCATTTCTATCACTGATATATCCTATTCATCTTCCAACATTTTCACACAATACATGTTTTGTTCTTAGAGATGGACATATGTGCAACCTCAAAATTCATCACAATATCCTCTGCAATGTGCTCTGCATGCAGGGGTTCTAAGAGTATCTTCATTTTAGCACCATGCTTGGTCCTTAGGATTAAATGGGACTAATCTAGGGACAGATACCCTCCTATTCTGGTAGTGAAATCTCTAGACAAACACACCCCAAAAATAGGTGGAATATCAAATACAACCACCTCTTGGGTGATTGTAATGCTGGGACAAAAATATAGAGTGAGAGGGAGGGTTTTGATCAAGCATACGACCTAGAATTTATTTTCGTCTGATTGCATGATTTCCCTATCAAGGGACTCATACTCTAATTTCAAGGAATCAACTACTAACTTGGGCATGACAATGGTGCTAGATCTAGATTCAATCATGGAATTGCACAATAGCTTATCTCCTATGATAAAGCTATATAAATCATCAAACTCTCATGCCCCACAATCCTTGCATAGTCATAATATAAAGCTTTGTAAATCATCAATCTTCCTTTGCTAATACCACATGTCTCCTAGCCATCTATATGTATATTCATGTATACATATATACATATGATAGTTTAGTGACCCAAACTTTATATGCCATTGACCTTGTGTCACTTCCATGTGCTCCCAAACCCATATGTGTAATAGTGAAACTCAACATACCAAGATCACTTCGTATCAGTATACCACCTAATGCATATCATGGTATAGTTGAGTGAGGAAACATGGCACTCATGCATATACCATCCACTCCTCAAGGATAAGCTCTATTACTCTCCCCCAGCCAATGGAGAAGCCTATAGACCTCCTATTTGAAACCATTATCCCTTTGCTGATACACCCCACTACTAGTGGAAGTGAGTCAAATCAACCCATGCCCCATTAGAGATCCATCTCTTCATCCTCAATCCCTATTTATTCTATCATGAAAACTCTACTTAAATCACTATCACCATGATCTATATCATAGATCACCCTCTCTCCTTAGATTGAAATTCAAAGAATCCTCCATAAGGCCTCAAGCATAATAGTAACCTTGGGCTAGTTAGTAGCATGAAGGTGTTGTGATTGCTATGCCAACTCTCAACCAAATCTATCATTCTATCTTGGTGGGCTCAAATCTCTAGCATATGAGCCACATGCTAGAACTCCATTGCTCCCATGAATACCTCATCCATCTCTATCAACTTTGGTAGTCATTACATCGTCATGGGATGATGTTGCCAAGACATTAGATGGTCTCCCTCATTCTACATCCATTAGTCATACTTCATTAGCCTTTGCATAAAAAATCAAAATCATATTCATGTATTTTTCTAGTTTAACATAGCTTTGCACCGACGGTGTAGTTTAAACCTCAATTTACATAATTTTACCAATTGTGCCACATTTCTTGCTATGTGTGCTTCATTTCCATCAATTTTCATAATTCTACCAATTATGCAACTCTTTGTCATCCATTTGCACCATAATTCCTTGTATTTGCACCATTTTGCTAATTGCACAACATTTCCTACCATTTGCATTATAATTCCTACCATTTTTTCTCTTATGGCAAAAATGTGCCACATTTCCTACTAAGTGCATTATTTTGTGTCATTTATACAATGTTGTGCCCGCTATTTGTACAATATCGCTCCATATACGTGTCGCTAGCTTGAAAGGCCACTTTTGGTTTTTCGTAATTATAGCCCTCATAAATGAACCTAAATACACCCATCAAGTTCCCAGGGATAGGTACTTATCGATGGTGTTGCACCAGCTAGTTTCCTAAACACCTACATACGCTATGCTTAGTTTGTGTCCCTTGGAATGCTCACCATCATCTCTACTACTATTCTCTAGGATGTTCTAGAGGCTCTAGATTTTGGAGAGTATAAGAGTGAAAATGAGCCCTTTTGACCTTCCCAACCCTATATAGCCCTTCTATCCCTAGCATTTCATCTTTGATCCTTTTCAGTTGTTTCTTTCCTATCCTAGTGTCTTTTCCAGCCTTTTTGTCATTCCTATCCTATGTTTCCTAGATTATACTTCTTGTCGTGAGTCCAACGATAAAATTGTTTTATATGGTTGATCTCTTGAGGGGGTATCATATCTCCATCTCATGGTCTATTAGGGTGCACTAGGCATATCATCAATCTTTTTATTTGAAACAATGCTATAAAACACATTATCTCAAAGAGGGGCAAAATATAGACAAAAATGAATAATACATTTTCATATTATTATTCATCATTATCCTTATCATTTCTTCTATCTATATTAATTAATTAACTTTTAATTATTTAAAATTAAACTAATATTTATCCATTTCATCCATAATAATTTTCCTTTTAATTATTTAATTATCTTAATATTTTTATCATATCTACATTAATTCAATAATTTTTAATTATTTAATTAATTCATCATTTATCATTTTTCCTTCAACATCAGTTAAAATTAAAATTTAACTTATCTTCATCCCTTTATAATTAAATATTTTTAAAAAATATTTAATTAGCTAATATTCCTCTTTTAAATAAATGAAATATTTTTAAAATTAATAATATATATTTATTTATTTCTTCAACTATCAATTTGAATTTATTTATTTAATTCTTCTAATTTCCCTCCACCAAATTCAAATTATAGGTCTTACCCTATTTTGAATTTTTCTATTGATTGATCTTTGTAATTAATAGACACCATTGATCAAACATCTCTTTAGCACTCACATGATCAAATCTTAACACTTTTATTATAAATTATTATCAAACATTATAAAGCATTATCATTATCATTTTCAAGCATCTAGGTATCATTTATCTTTGAGCATTTATCATAATTATTGTATTGAATATCATTATTGTTCTTTCCTATTTAGTTGCTTTGAAGAGCAACCAACAATGGAGCAAATTAAGATATTTGCAATGATAGCTTTGCTTGTTATCTGAATTTTGAATTTTCAGCCAAGATCTTGAGTTTCATTGAGTGATTGTTGAAGTGTGAGTTTTGTACTTTCATTTCATTTTGAACTATTTTTTATTCACATTTTTATCATCCACATAAACAAATGTAATAAAAAATAGATGGCTAGCCAAGGGGTATCACTAACTAGCTCTATCTATTGTGTGCTTCATCTTCATTTTGAATAATGCCTTTGACCCTACCCTTGAAATCTTAATGATAAAAATTATTTGGAATCTCATCAAGGACAGACACAATGTAATTTTTACAAGAAATATTTAGGTACCTCCTAGTTATTATATATAATCTAGACAAGTTCACCATCCACCCCCTATCCCAATGTTATGTTTAATTTATTAGTGGATGTGCCAATGTATTAGGAGATATTTCTAACTTGTTTATAGTGGTGCATTAAGTTTTATGTCAACAAATAATGCAAATAATTTTTCTTTTCCCCTCTTTTCCTTCAACATATCATAAGATCGACCATGGTGAAGCTAGGTGAGGGGCTCTAGTGGGTGTCCCCTTCCATGAATTTTTCCTCTATGTCACTTGTCATTGATGAAACTTTAACTCCTAGTGATGGCTCCTCAGGGTCTAAAACTAAAAAGGAGTGTGATTTATCTTGGGATGGTGGAATTGGTCGCCTTCCTCACTCAAGTGGATCTCCTTTGGAGAAAAGGAATTATGATTCATATGTGGACAAACTGGTGGGAAAAGGTTGTTAAAGTCATAAATATTTGAACAGCTTTCCCCTT
>VDFB02003327.1:0-20683 GCA_007258455.2 Sequoia sempervirens | reverse complement strand
AATAATGCTTGCTCTCTTCCTAGGATTTTCCACCTAGAAAGAGAGAGATTCAAGGTTTCTAAAATGCTTATGTTCATTCAAATAAGGATGTATGCAGTATGATGTTATGTAAATGAACTAAATTAAATGCAATTAACTGATCCAAATGACTGAAAATGAATGCAAGGTTAAGATTTATGCTTTGTTTGAAAACACAGTGTGATATGCAAACTACTATGAAATATGAAGAAATTGAAAGAAATATGTAGAACAAAAGGTACAGGGTCAAATCTGAGTGCACCTGGATGTTGAGTAAGATTTCTAGAGTGTCTGGGATGTTGATCAAAAAAATATATTTTTCACAGTGGGACTCATTCGCCAAGGGTGGCGAATCAGTCCTATGACTGTTGAAAAAGTGTCGGGACATGATTTCTGACAACCAGGAGTTGATTTCTGATAAAATGCAGATTTCCAAATTTCAAGTGGGACTCATTCACCAAGGGTGGCGAATTAGTCCTCCCTAAGATTTATGAAAAGTCAAAGGTCAACACTGCTACTCCAGATCTGGTAATGGCTGAATGTATGGTTGTCGGGGTCAATTCTACAGAAAATGGGTTAAAAGTGCTTAGAATGCTTGAATAGATGATGAATTGATTTGAAGAGCCTAGTTCACTTGAATTCCACCTTTCAACACCTTTAAACCTATTAAATCTGCAAAACAAGGCTGCAAACATAATACACAAAGTGGAAAATGTTGGGATGTTATGAATAGGGTTTCACCTTGGTCAAACTCTCTAATAGTAATTAAAACCAATAGAATGAATGACATGCAAGGAAATGATAAATGAATAACATGAAAGCATACAAACCTTACCAAACCCTTTCTGAATATGCAACCTTGAAGTGATGCCACTGGCTGCTCCAAAGTATGCTTGAAAGTGCTTGAGTTGATGATGTAAGATGCTTGAGTAATTGCTTGAACTATGAATGCTTGAATGAATAGTTGAATGTGTGGATGAATGTATGTTAAAATGAGGTGAAAATAACATATTTATACAAATTCCATGCCTTAGTATCCATTCATACCTCATCATAGGTTGACATGAACTGAATTTGAGTAAAATCCCGGAAGAAATTTTAAAATATTTTGAATTTGGGGCCATATGGCTAATGAGTCCCACCTCCTGGGACCCAAAACCAAGTGTCAAAATATGTTTTAATGTTGTTTGTTAGATAGGACCCAAAATACACTTTAATATAAGCATATGAGGGCATAAAGAGACAAAATAAAGCATGAGAAAGGTGTAAAATAGGTGAAAATATGTCTAGAAAAAGTGTGTGAAATCCTGTTACAAGACTTTACAACACTTCAAAATGGGACTTGTTAAAGAGTGAAAAGGTGGTTTTAGGTGAATTGCATTAAATAGAGTCTAGAAGAATGTAGAAATTTCTTACAACACTTCACAACACCTTCACAAGATGTCATTCTTTGAATTTTAGCACCAAAATAAGCATGTTCAAGCCAAGATACATCATAAAATTAGAGCAACATAGCTCCAACACTATGAAACAAGACCTAAAAGACCATGAAAATGGGAAGGGTCCATTTTTCAATGGTACAATGGAGATGATAAGAATTATGATTCAACAAATGCCCTATGATGAAGAAACCATGAAGATCATATTAAATATGATTGTGGAGAGTTTTCAAGATTTAGATGAAACATGGAGTGGTTTGTTTTCAAGAAGGGTTGTTGTTTTGAAGAAATTTTCAGAAGTAAGAACTTGCATCCTTCTGATAGGATTGGAGATGGAAAATTAGATTTATCATTTGTTTAATTATCTCTTCACTTCAACTTGGAGTGAGCAGGAAGAGGGGGCGTTTGCAACTATTAAGAATGTTCTAATTGACACCATCAAAGAAGTTGATTCTCTTCCCGAAAGTGTCCAATCCCTTCTCAAGAATGCCTATGAATGTGAAGAGCAGATTTCTCCCACTGTTGATTTGTTAGTTAATGAAATTTTTAGTCAGTGTGAAGAAAAGTTGAAACCATTTTTGAAGAAGACTGTTGAAAATAAAGAGGATATTTCTAAAGTTGAGGAGGAGGAAAGTTGAAATCCCTTTGAATTCATTGCAAAGGTTCAAGGGGTATCTACAGATTTGCATTCATCCAAGCATTCTGTAGAAGAATTTAATGTGATAGTGGAAGCTTTGAAGACGAGTGAGGTACCCAAATTTTCTATAGAGGAGAACAGTGAGTCGACTTGTGTTAAGAAGTTTCAAGTTCAAGATTCAAATTAGGAAGAAATTTTGGAAACAAGAGTTGACATAAAGATGCATGAAGAGGTCATAAGTGCAGATCCAAATGAAGGAAAAGTTTAGTTAATAGAAGATAAGTGTTCAACCAGTGAATTGCTTCTTCACAATTTCAGATAATGCTGGTTAGAAAGTCAAGGAGGAGAAATAGGAAGTTGAAGTCTCTTCCCACTTCAAAGCTGATTTGACCAATTTCCTTGAATCATGTGTAGAAGACAACATGGAAGGAGAAGCTTCTAGTAGTTATAAGGTAGAATTCTCTTCACCTAAAATCAAGCTAAGGAAAAAATCTAAGGAATTGGAAGGTACTATGGATGGAATGATGAAAAGTGTTCATCACATGCGAGACAAGTTGAGGAGTACAACTTAAAATATTTTTGAAATCTTTATCCATCAAAGTTGTTCTACTTCATCTTAGCCAGCTTATGAAAATTGTAGTTTAAGTTCACACACTACTGAAAATAGTATTCAAATTTTGTCAAAAATTGATAGAATTCATAGGCATGTTGAAAAATTGATTTATGATGTGCCTAGGGGAGAAGTTTTATGTTGCACTTCAATTGATGATATGAAGTCCATTAAGTTTTCCTTGGAGGAAATTAAATCTAGTCTTTTGCACATCATTCATGACAAAGAAAAAGTGGCCAAAATTGCTGACAAGGCATTGGAGTGGAACAAGCTTACCAAAGCCAAGTTGCAAGAAGTGCATGAGACTCTAATTGAAGCAAAGAATCTGAATTTTGTTGTTCAATATTCATGGGAGCAAGAAAACAAAAGAAGAGTTAAGAAGCTTCAGGTAATTCTTGATGAGCTTGATCTCATACAAGAAACGTATGATTTGGAATGTTGTCCTAAAAAACCAAAGCATTCAAATTCTCATCAACAAGTTTTTCAGGCTTTTGACAATCTCTTGTATGAAGAAGGTGCTAGTAAGGTTTATGTAAATCCTCTTTTTGAAAATGATGAAGGAATTGCTTCAAAGATTATTGAAGGAGGAAATTTGAGTTTGTCTTCCAGCATTGAGAGTTGATACGTGAGTTGCATGAAGTTGAATCTACTGCTGCTCCTAGTGCACCCATTCAGCAAGAAAGTGGAATTCTTGGATCACAACGAAATGAAGACATTCTTCTTGTTCATCAACAAAGAGATGATTGGCATGTTGATGAAGGTTTTATTTATTATTTGATGAGTATTTGTAAGGCTCTTGGGTCAGATTCTTAGTACTACTCATCCTTAGGGTGATTGATTTCCTTTAGAATTGTATTTGATGGCGATCATGAACTTTCCAACAAATCATCATGACACAAGATTTTGATTCAATTCCCTTCAATGCACATAGGTTGGTTGATTACTCTTTTGAGTTTCAAAAAGCATCAATTTAGATGTGGAAATGAACAAATCGTGAGGATTCATGTGAGAGCAGTTCTCCATCTCATAAGTGGTTCTTCATTGCTGTTAATTTGGGATCCTGGCATTACTTTACATAAAGGTAATATTGGAAATTCTAAAGGGGATAAACCAACACATTATACTCAGAATGTAGTTGTGATCATTTTCTCTTATGTTGGGAAATGTCTCTAGTTGAAAAATAGTATTTTGGATTCCAAGTATATTTATGTGAAGATTAGTATGCATAAAAAGAAGGTTTGTTGGAGAGATAAGTTCCATCCTATGATTGTTGCTACCTTATTTTTCTGTCATTGGTTCATTGCTTTTGATCATAAAACGGTGACTAGGGAAGAAAATGTGATCAAAAGATGGTTTGTGGTGGCACTGGGACCCTTATTGAAGGTGTCACTAGCCTTATTCATGAATGAGCAGTCATGTCAATTTTGATGAAAGATTCTTGTGTTGTAGTTGTTACTTGTCTTCTTGGATGCTGATTTTCCAAAAACCAGATCTCAAGATGATTATTTCAATCATGTTTGGTAGCTGGTTATTTCATTTTCAGGTCTCTCCATCTCTTATTTGGACTAAATTTCTACCTAAAAAGAGCAAGGGAATGATACAGTATGGTCATAGTTCAAGTATGGGTAGTTCCTTGATGATTGACAATGGTTTTATTGGTACCATCTTATACATTACTGTTTGGAGCATAGAGTTATTAGCTTATTTGATTTGTCACATTGAGGCTCTTGAAGTGAAATATGTGAAGATTTCTTGGAGTTTTTTTTGTCATTGTATATCCTTTTGGATTGAGATGGAGTGTGGAGCATGGTTCTTTGTTTAGCATTGATCTGGTGACTTGTTTAAGAACATTTTTTTTGCTGATCAGAATTATGAAAGCAAGGTTTGGAGGTCCTACAGACTGATATGGGACTCGAGCACTAACATGTTCGATGCATTGTCTTTTGTGGATCGTGACATGTTGCTCCACTTTGATTATTCAGATGTTTTAATTAGAGTAGTGCAAAATATTAGAGGAACAATGTTCCTGAGGATGATATGGAATCCTGGTATCACTTGGGTTTGCTATTCAATAGCTGAAAATGATGAAGCTAATGTTGGACTTTTGGAGTTTTCTTCCATGGTGTTTCAGTTTAGTTTTAATCAGGAGGCCTCTTGTATTGGCATCTAGCAGTGCAATGCTTACATCAGTTGGTGTTATCTTTCTCCAAGGTTGATTTGGGACCTAGGGATCATATGTATTCAGTTTCAATTTGGTTCAACATGGTGATTTTGGGAAGGCATTAGAATTGCTTGAGGACAAGCAATTTTGGGAATGGCATACTGTAATGTCTCCATTTTAGCTATACGCCCTTTAGTGACTGATAGCCTATTTCCAGAAGCTCGTAGGCTTGTTAGAGGTAAAATTAGGGTTTCTTATCTTGTTGGGGTTCTGAAGCATTTTTGAAGGTTTTCTTGTAAGAGTTTATGATACATGTCTGGTGAAGTTTTCTAGGTTTTTGGAGAGCTTCAGAATGGTGTAACATGCATCTAAATCTAACAACCTTTCTGGGCACTTACTATTTATAGTAAGTCTTGATGGTTGTCCAGTTTGTGCTCAGTTGATATTTGGAAACACTTACTATTTATAGTAAGTCATGATACTATTAAGTTGGTGTTCAGAGGAAGTTTTTCAAACTTACTATTTATAGCAGTTTGTTACTTTTGGTAAGTCTATCTTTAGCAGTATCATTCTAGCAGTAGCTCAATCATTTGCAATTCAGTTTGGTTGATCAATTTGGCTTTCTGATGATTTTGAAGTTAACTTACTATTTTTGGCATTCGTTATTTTTAGTAAGTCCGTTTATGGCAGAGGCATCATCATTAGCTTTGTTCCGCTTGGCAAATGTTAGTTTGCTAATTTTAGCAGTTTGTCAGTTGCAACTTGGGTGTTGCTCTTGGCTACCTCTTTGGACTAAGTTCTATACTTAGTCAAATTTATGTTCTGAAAGTTGTACCTCGTGCCTTGATGACTTCAAGTCATTTTTAAAAAGGGGACATAAAGGGGTTGATTTGAGCATTTAATATTTAAATGAAATGTTTTATTGTGCAACTTGTAAATGGACACCTAGAGGGAGATGATTAATGTTTTAATAATTCAAATAAAGTGCAACACGAGAGGTGGCATCCCTTGGAGGAAGCTGAAGAGTTTCTTGTGGGAGTTTCAATTTGATTCATTTTCCAGCTGAAGAGTCTATTTATTGATCAATACATTGCTCATTCATTCTCATCTTTGGAAAATTATATAGAAATGTTGTTGATTGATTCTGAAGTACATATTGAGCTTCATCGTTGGAGATTTTGGTGATTTTTATCATTTTCATGTTTGTTGGTTCATCCTTGGCTGTAAGTGATTTTTAATCATAGTTGGTTGTGAGATTTTATTTGGCTTGTGGGTATTGAACCAAACCATTTCTATACCTTTGGTGACCCCTCTTGCAAATTATCAGATGTTATCTTGAAGTGTGTATTTTCTTAGATGAATCACCCTTCCTTCTTGGGTCGTACTTCCTCAATAACCCAGCCTTGGAGTTCATGCCTTTTATTGGAGGTTGTTTGGATATTGTTAATGCTTTGTTGCAGGTCACCTTGTCAATGGTAAATTGAGAAATCAATTTTGGAGTGCTTCATAGGACTTTTGAAAGAGAAATGAGCTTATTGGTGTTTTGCACAGTTGATGGTCTAAATTTGAGTGTGTTGGCATTATATTTCAGACTTAGATTTTTCCTTGTGATGCAATATTCCTTGGGAAACTATGTTGCTAGTGTTCATGTGCAGTCCATTTGAAGAAGGCAAAAGTTTTGGAGTGAAGATATGCCAATCTATTGATGGCTAATTGTTGGTAAGAAATCTCAGTTTGCTGGTTTATATCAAATTCATCCATAAATTAGATTTTGGTTTGTTCTTTAGTAGTTTTGAAGATTTGAAGTTGAGAAATTATCCTTCATCTTTTGGCATTGTTTATATTGCAATAACACTTGTAATATTTAGTTTTTATCATTGTAAGACTATAAATAGTAGTATTGCTCTAGTCATTTAATTTGTTGCATATTATTGTGTTTAATTTCACATATTTGTAACCCCTGGATGGTTTACCACCAGTGTGGAGAAAGAACAAATTAATCTCTCTTTATAACCCACTGAAAAGTGGAAAATTCCCACTATTGAGTGGATGCCCGTTAAGGATGAATTGTTTTGAACTGTAATGATTTGCCCCCACTGATTAAGTGGTAGTGTGGAAATTCTTATGGTTTTTTCACCGCCTTTTTGTAATTAGTTGTAATTCAATTTTCAATTGTAGCTTAGTATACTCTACCATATGATATCACCTCACCTTCTAAAGGATCTTGGTGAACATTCTTGGCGTTGAGCTCATTTAGTTTGATTATCTTTTGGAAGCTAACGCTAATCCATTGGCTATTGCTGGTTTGTGTGGTAAAAAATATTGAGAAAAAATTAAGGTGCATATTTCATAATCAAGCATATAAAATAGTATTATGTTATTTAAATATATTGGTTTAAATATGTAAATGTTACGTCTTATTCCCTAAACCTTGGCCTCTAGTTGACTTTGGTAAAATCAACTAGTTATATGCAATTAGGATACATGATTAGCTTGGGATTCCATGATACTGTTCACCTCACTTTCTTTCTCCCTATATATTATTTTTCTTTGACCTCACACATGAAGGGTTGTGTTCAAATACAATCTAAGTGTTGGTTTGCAAATATATATCATTGATTTATGGAATCACTTACTATTGACCATTGAGGTTATATTTAGTATAATAAGCATGTGTGAATATTATCTAGAGCATGATTTGGATCAATATAGGAGTATGGAGTTGCATCATAGGTAAATGAAATTTAGAAGGTTAATATTATTATTATTATTGAGTGTATATTTGCATATGGTGATCTAATAGATTCAATGTTGCCAACTATCTTGGGTACGACTTGTGTATTGTTCATGCTTAAAGAAAGTCTATTATTATGGTTGTAAGTCTTGAAATTTGGACAACTTTTATATGGACTTGTTGACGCATACTGTGTTATGATTAAGTGGTATGTCATAATATAATATGATTACAATATTTGATATCATTGAATCATATTGTAGTAAGACATCACATGGAATCATATCGAGCTTGCATAATTATGGCATAGTGGAGATGTTTTAGCAATTATTGTCTTGTAATTTGAGGTGACAAGATTTTTTTGATATTGATGATGTTATTATACATATTTTTTGTTTACAAATTTCAAATCTAACTATCTACCCTTAGAAAACACTATTGTCTAAAGTGTTTTGTTAAGATGGGGGTGATATTTTGCAATGATACTTTTCTCCCAAATTTAATTAAGCATTTTCTTAATACTAGAGTTTAACATATGTTACAATCCAAATAGATATAAATAACAATACACACTATACAAGTGATTATTTATAAGAACTCTAAAATAAAGAATTAATAGAATAAATTGAATAACACAAACACATTATTCAATTGAATTAATATCATAATCTTAATATTCTCAATATTTTTTAGTATCAATGGTTTTCAATACTTGTATAAATTGCAACACTTTGAACGGTCATTCTCACCCTAGGAAGATTTCAGTGGTAAATTGACTCTTGCTATGGCACAACTTGGAGGACCTATGTAAAAACAAAGTATATGCCTACTCACACAAGGCCATGGCCAAGACAATCTCGGGTGTACTTTGTACCTCAAGTTGAACACACTCTATGTGCCCCTTCTCCAATGCCCATAGGACACAAAACCATTTTATTCTTCTTTGAGTGATCTTTATGCCCATTTCCAAGTCTCATATAAATTCTTTATATAAGCATTAAGGGATGGTTTTCAAACCATCACACCCTTTCACAATGGTTGTCTTTACTAATTATTAAATAAATCCATTTATTACTCCCCTTTTAAGGGATTTTATGTAAATATTCTTTATTAATCTCCACTTTAACCAAAATATCATATTATCCTTGATTTTTATATCTCCTTTATGTGCTTTCATAATTTTATTTTCTCTTTGGAGGAAAAGTTCCATAGCATTTCTTCCCTTGTAATTTAGTTGTTGTCCTTAGTAGCTTAAATTGAATCTACATCATAACTCACAAAAACTAATTAGTCAAATAAGTGTGGATGTAGCACTATCAATATCATATTAAATCTTATTTCGTTTTAACTTCATCTATATTTTTATTTCGAAAATTCTAAATCTTTAAAAATAATGATTTCTAGTTTAGCTTTATCTAAAATGAGAGCAAATAGAAATAATTTGTTAATAAATAGCATGAACTATAGATTCACTCTTGCATGAAACAAATCATGATTTTACAAGGGGCTAATGCAATTTTATATATTAATTATTCCATCTTGTAACTTTTACAATGTACTCATTCATGTAAACCCTTATTGTAAAAAAATAAAATGTTATATTCTTTTTCAATATAGATAAGTATATAATATTAAAACATGTAAAACATCATTAGTGAATGATATGATATGAAGTCACCTATTGTTAAAACAAAATGCATTTTAAGATGATAGTTATGCATTCTAGACTACATGCATATCAACTTTTCCTCTATAATTAAATGGAGACCAAAACATAATTACCCTTAAATATATCATTTCACATAGTAACTCAAACAAAACTTTGAGGAAAGTTTAGAATCCAATAAGGATATAATGTAAATTATCTTATTGCTATCAATAGAGTGCTCATAACACTTAATCTAGTCAAAACATATTAAATTATCATATATCACCTTGTCATAGAATTAATTATATGTCATAACATTCTAATGATATCTTTCCTATATAATACTTTATAAAATACATGTACAAAGTTATTGGGTTGATCAAGTCCAATAACAAAGTAGAATAAAATAAAACACGGTAATCTTGCTAGGCATCATAACAATAATAGAACAATAGTAAACTATTATACCCATGGATAATTTTTAAAATACTTTTAAATTTGTGTATAACATGTTATCTCTCCCTTGTTTGACATGTGACCCCTATGTTTGAGTCTAAGAGAATCTATAATTCATGTCCTATAGAAGTATTGCTTCATTGCGCCTAATTCATTTAAACATTTAAATCATATTTTTCCAAAATTTAAGAGGTGAAGATGATCTTGGGACTTGTGGTTTATGAGCCCACAATTTGACTTATGTTCAACAAATTTAGCGATATTTTTTAAAATTTACATAACTAGCATATTAAAACTACAAGATGTAATATTAATCACAAACTTGTATGACATCTACACTCATTACTTCCTCCACTTTCCAATAAGTTCTAGGTGTATGTGATTGAAGAAATATTTTGTTGCCAACTTCCTAAAGCGAAGATAAGAGAGTCCAATCTATTTTTAAATAATAATTTTTTAATTTTATTTTATTTAAATGAACAAGTATAAAGTATAAAGTCGCTGATAAGGGCATGGTTTGGTGTTCAAGTCGCTTGGTTGTAGTGACGGCCACCAGGGTTCAAACCATCACTGGGCCAAAGTGTTCGTAGGCCTTGTGCCTTCGCTAGGCCAATGTGCTCATGAGTTTGGTAGTATCTTGTGGTTTCTTGTACCTGGTTCATAGCTCTGGTCAAAAGCGTTTACCCCTAATAATATGGATGCATTGCACCTTTTTATAAAAAAAATGAATAAGTATAAAGTTAACTAAGAATTTGTATGGATATATGAATTTGGCCATTAGAAACGCCAACTTATTAACTCTATATTTCTAAGATTATTGGCTTGTATAAGAGCATATTGATCAATAGAAATATAAACAAGATTCAAATTTACTACCACTAAAGTTATCATCTCTTAATTGAGATCTCATGATCCATAAATCAATCCTCTTAGAATTTGATTCATCCAACTATTCGACTTATTTGAGTGAATTAACAAAGTTTCTCTTTAAAGTTAAGTCAAATTGTAACAACTCTCATGTAAAGGTGACCAATGATAGAAGAGCAATAAGATTGACTTAGGTATATTAATCTTTACTCCAACATATTCTCTACTAACAAAAAATGTTTTATGAACATTTTTTAACTATACAACCAATTATAATTACATCTAGCAAGAGCAATTTTAAAAAAACTATTATAATATATTTTCTAAATGCACAAGTTCTCATATTAAGTGAATTTTACATGTATACTTAGTGTGAAAGTTGATGGATGCTCCTAAGAACACAACAACATTTCATGAGAATGACTATTGTATTCAATAGAATACATGGGTGTCCTCACAAGATAGTAACACTACTTCACCGAATGAAATGAGCAGGTTTTCAATTAGATTAATTCACATTTGGAAAGTACTCCTAACCTATGTCAAAATGGGAGCATTGGAGTAGGGTATGGGCATCCATCAAAACATGGCATACAACAAATTCACCAGCAGCTATTCACCGACGAAAAATTCACCACCAACAATTCACCATAGGAAAATTCATCACCATAATAATTCATCGCGTGAAAATTAATTGCATGAATTTTTGGCGGTTAATTTTCCGTGGAGGTGAATTGCTAGTGGAAGTGAATTTTCTCGTGGTAAATTGTTGATAGTAAATTTTCCTTTGGTGAATTTTCCTAGAGCCTCAAAACATAAAGGATATAAAAATTTCATCAAATTTTGTAGTTGCATCTTACCTTGTAGACGTGTATGCAAGCTGTGGAAACATAAATAAGGGATGTGAATTGTTTGAGAATTTTTTTGTCATGGAGTACCACAACATCAAGTTTTGCGTAGAATATTTACTGATACTTAGTCTTTAGAATTTTTTTGGCAAATGTGATAGGTGTAGATTCAAACTCCACTAATTTTGCTAACATCTTACTTCAATCAATTCTTCAATAGAAATAAGATATGTGACATTACTTAACCCACCTAAAGATCCATAATTTTTGCTTCATTTTGATGTTCATGACTATGGCAATAGTTCTTTCCTACTCAACGTGGGTGATGTTGAATCATGATTTCAATGGAGCCATTTATCTCAATTACAATTGATTATTGAAAGAGCTTTATCTGGAAAGCAACCAATTTCAAGAGATCAATGAACTTTTTCAATTGACAAAGCTTTCCTTTCTAAACCAACTGATAGAGAATCATTTATGACATGGTGACTTTCCCACTAAACAGTTGGACAACTTATTTATTCATAGATATGCAACACCAGTCGATGAGATATTTCATAATCAATAAAAAAATCTTGATGAGAATGAACTCTCAAACATACAGGTTGTCAAGATTTATATATTTGGGTTCAACTTAAATCCTATGGCAACTGCTATTGAGAGTCAAACAAACCATCTTTCTTGGAAAGCTTCTAATTAGAAAAGAAAGTAGACCATGATATATGGTGAGTTAATTCTTGATCTAATATTATTTTTTATTGCTTAAATGCATGGAGAGAAACTCATTAACATCTTAAAATGTTCTTGCAAAGGTTGTACATATTTTTCTTATAATTTTTCTTTTAGATAAAAAAAAATACATAACTTTATATTAGTTAATGAATTTAAATTTGTATTAAAGTTTTCAGAATCTATTTCGTATGAAGGTATTTTTTTTATAGTTAATGGTACACTCTTTGACGAGTCTTTGTTTACAAGAAACTACAAATGATTGAATATATATATGTATATATATTCAATATGATGGTTGTTTTTGCTCACTATGGCTTGGATTTTTTTAATGATGGTTTTGAGTATAATATTGCTAATATTTCTTTTTATCTTTTGGAGATGAAAGTATTATGGAGTGAAGATTACGAATAAAATTATGAACATTATTCTAACTAGCTTATAACAATCACTTCTAATATATACAAAAGGCTCCAAGAATTGTGCTTTAAGATCAAATGATCATCTCAATCATACAAATGCAATTAATTTTCATTTAATATTATCAAAGGGCATGATCATGTTGTATATCACTTCACTTGTATTTTATGATGTAAATTAATGCCAATTTTATAGATAATTTTTAAACACTCCTTCCACCATTATTCAATATTGCTTGTTTAGCTCCGATGCCGAAATGTAATGCTACTTTTCTCTCAAAGTTAATTAAGTATTTGCAATATATTTAAATATGGTTAATACTAGAGTTTAACATAAGTTACAATCAAAAAATATATAAATAGTAATATGCACTATACATGTGATAATTTATAAGAAATCTAAAATAAAGAATTAACATAATAAATTGAATAACACAACCACATGATTTAATCATATTAATATCATAATCATAATATTCTTAATATCTTTAATACCAATGGTTTTTAATACTTATCTAAATCACAACACTTGGAAAGGTCACTCTCACCTTAGGAAGATAGTGGTATTATCTTTTGCTACGACACAATTTGGAGGACATGTGTAAAAATATAATATGTGCTTAATCACATAAAAAAGTGTGCCTACTCGCACCATGCCTACTTGCACAAGGCCCTAGTTAGGACAATCATGCTTGTACTTTGTACCACAAGTTGAACACATTCTATGCACCCCTTCTCCAATGCCCATAGCCCACCAAACCACTTTACTCTTCCTTGAGTGATCTACATGCCCATTTCCAAGTCTCATATAGATGTTTTATATAAGCCTTAGGAGTTGGTTTTCAAACCATCACACCTTTTCACAATTACATTTTGTTACTAAAATTTAAATAAATACATTTACTAGTCCCCTTTTAAAAGAGTTTATGTAAATATTATTTATTAATCTCCACTTTAAAAAAAGATCATATTACCTTTATTTGTCTATCTCCTTTTAATGCTTTCATAGTTTTATTATCACTTTGGGAGAAAAGTTCCATAAAATATGTTAATGTTCAACTATGTATAAACATGGTTGATAACAAGGCCCTTGTATGTAGAGGTAGTTTAGAAAGTTCGTTCTTATTAATGTGACATCTTAGCACATTGAATCAATTCACTTGGAGAATCCCAACAGTCACTCATTTTTCTACTTCATTTGTCTCTTATCATCTCATTCTAGGTATCCACATGTGGGGAAAACATAATTAAATATTCATGTTCACAAGTCACCATTACCATTGCTAGTGGAATCCATCATCCCTTATGAATGTATTACAAAAAATGGTGAATAAATATTACAAAATATTTTCCCAATACACCTTAAGTGCGTAGGGACACTTTCCAAAGATTTTGGAACCACGGCATAATATTTACAAGGTAGATGATACCTTAATCCTAACACCTGATACCTATTACAAGGTATTCCCAACTCCCATACCTCACTGGTTATTTCATATTTTTTAAGAACTAGATTTTTGTCTTTCCCACCTTTGTACTATTTCCCTAGCTCTTTCAAAACTCTTACCACTTTATAAATTCCTATGTATTTCCCATCAAAGTTTGAGGACTAGACTTTCCTATAAAATAGTACCGAGGATGAGTCAAGCCCAACCCTTGATCCCTGAAACCTTGAATAGTTTTATGAGGTACGAATTTCGTCTAATCTCCAAAATTCAAAAACTCTTGCCTATTTTTATTGGCTTCCTACCAACTCATAAAAATGACCTAATAAGCCACGTGGATGCCAAAAAAGGCCTTGACAAGCAAAAAAGGTACCAACAAACAAAACATATTTTTACTACTCGACAAGGATCAAACACAATTTTGGCATTTGGTTCAAGCAATTTAGATGGTGGAATATTGAAAACTAGTCAAGGTTTCATTTATTAGTTGATTTGTACTTACACCAACTAGATAACACCCAAAAACCATTTTTATACCCCAAAAGAATAGATTTGAAGGAGAATGATGCCATAATAGTTTATTTCATGTTTTACATGCCCTAATTGGAGGTGTATGTAAGTGCATTCAATTTTCATTATAAAGGGTTGGGTTTTTTTTTGCATATGTATGGAAAAAGATCATCTGAGTTGAGCTAATTTTTCATGTATTACCTATGTATATGAATATAACTTAGATTTTTGAGTTTAAATTTAATTGGTAGTTGTCATGTAAGTATTTTCAAAAAAAAAAAAAAGGCATCACTTTTATTGAGCTACCTATGTGTTTTGTACATCCATATTTTGTTTGAACGCCAACATATCCTGGTAAGAACCTTAGGATTAGAGGTTAGTACATAAGAGAACGCCAACATTTGCAGAGCCACCTGAATTTATCCTGAGAATTATGTCTGTTATTGCAAAAAAATCGTGCACCTCCTTTCAAAATCTATTAGATATCCCCAGTCGCAAACTATTGTTCATTATATTCTCTATGGTGACGATCAACTATTTCATATACTCTGGTCGAATGATTTAAGGTTTATACTCTGATCTTCTCTTTCTTGTTTTAAGGGTTTAATCATCTTGATTGATCATCAAGTACTAAATGGTTGTAGTCGGCCTGGGTTGGTTAATGAGACAGTAAGCAGTTCGTGTATTAATCATTATGATTTCATGAATATTAAACGCATATGATCAATGGTTCAATTTTTAGTTTCTGTTTCAAATTTGAAATTTAGAAATAGAAATCATCGTTTTGAAAGCTGGCACTCCTCAACAGATTACCTTCGAAGGTTTTGCCTGTAAGTGAAAATGCTCCCAGCCTTACCAATGACAATTTCATTGTGGGAGACGTAGACTGAATAGCACTGCACGTTTTCCACGATCCAATCAATCATAAAATGCCATTGCCATCCGCTACTCAGCTCAATCTCAGAACATTATGTAGAGAGGGCCAGTTGAAGGAGGCGCTACACATTCTGCTTACTACTCACAACCCCCCTGAAGACTACTCTACATATCTTCAATTATTGCAGACCTGTATTCTTAAGAACGCGCTTTCACAAGGGGAAAAAATTCGCTCTTTCATCGCTCACAGGCAATTTACCTTTGCTAAATGTACAACTTTTCATAATAAGCTTATTTCCATGTATGTCAAGTGTGGAAGTTTGGTTGATGCACGTAAAGTGTTTGGTCACATGAAAGAACGAGATATTGTCTCGTGGAATACGATTATTGCAGCGTACAGAAGACATGGGTATCCTCACGAGGCAATCACATTGTTTCACCATATGCAACAAACAGATATCCAACCCGATAAGTTCACATTTACCAGCGTAATCCCAGCCTGCGCCAAAATGAGAGCTTTGGAACAGGGTATGGGCATCCATCAAAGCATAAAGGATACAGGAATTTTGTCAAATATAATAGTTGCAAGTGCCCTCGTTGACATGTATGCAAAATGTGGAAACGTAGACAGGGCACGTGAACTGTTTGACAGAATGCCTCAAAGAGATGTTATATTATGGAATTCCATGATTGCAGGATATGCACAAAATGGTTTTGTTGATAAGGCTTTAGAAACTTTCAAGCAAATGAAATTGGCAGGTGCAAAGCCAAATTCCACAACTTTTGCCAGCATCCTCCCTGCCTGTGCCAAAATGGGAACTCTAGAACAGAGAATGGACGTCCATCAAAGCATAAAGGAAGGGGAGTGTTTGTCAGATATGATAGTTGCAACTGCCCTGCTAGATATGTATGCAAAATGTGGAAGCATAGACAAGGCACGTGAACTGTTTGACAAAATGCCTCAAAGAGATGTTATCTCATGGAATGCAATGATTGCAGGATATTCACAAAATGGATTTGTTGACAAGGCTTTAGAAACTTTTAAGCAAATGCAATTTGCAGGTGTAAAACCAAATTCCACAACCTTTGCGAGCATCCTCCCTGCCTGTGCCAAAATGGGAGCTTTGGAACAGGGAATGGACATCCATCAAAGCATAAAAGATAGAGAAATTTTGTCAGATGTTACAGTTGCAACTGCCCTGGTAGACATGTATGCTAAATGTGGAAGCATAGACACGGCAAGTGCACTTTTTGACAGAATACCTCAAAGAGATGTCATCTCATGGAATGCAATGATTGCAGGATATGCACAAAATGGATTCGTTGAAAAGGCTTCAGAAACTTTCAAGCAAATGCAATTGGCAGAGGTAAAGCCAAATTCCACAACCTTTTCCAGCATCCTTACTGCCTACGCCAAAATGGGAGCTTTGGAGCAGGGTATGGGCATCCATCAAAGCATAATAGAAGGGGGATTTTTGTCAGATATTATAGCTGGAAATGCTCTGTTAAACATGTATGCAAAATGTGGAAGCATAGACAAGGCACGTGAACTGTTTGACAGAATGCCTCAAAGAAATGTGGTTTCATGGAATGCTATGATTGTAGGATATATTCAAAACGGATTTGTTGAAAAGGCCTTAGAAACTTTCGAGCAAATGCAAGTTGCAGGTATAGAACCTAATTCCACTACCTTTGCCAGCATCCTCCCTGCCTGTGCCAAAATGGGAGATTTGGAACAAGGTATGAAAATCCATCAAAGCGTAAAGAAAGGGGAATTTTTGTCAGATATTATAGTTGCAACTGCCCTCATAGACATGTATGCAAAATGTGGAAGCATAGACAAGGCACGCGAACTGTTTGACAGAATGCCTCAAAAAGATGTTGTCTCATGGAATTCCATGGTTAGGGGATATGCACAAAATGGATTTGTTGATAAGGTTTTAGAAACTTTCAAGCAAATGCAATTGGCAGGCGTAAAGCCAAATTCCACAACCTTTGCGAGCATCCTCCTTGCCTGTGCCAAAATGGGAGCATTGGAACAGGGTATGGACATCCATCAAAGTATAAAGGGTAGAGAGATTTTGTCAGATGTTCTGGTTGCAACTGCCCTGGTAGACATGTATGCAAAATGTGGAAGCATAGACAAGGCACGTGAACTGTTTGACAGAATGCCTCAAAGAGATGTCATCTCATGGAATGCAATGATTGCAGGATATGCACAAAATGGATTTGTTGAAAAGGCTACAGAAACTTTCAAGCAAATGCAATTGGCAGGTGTAAAGCCAAATTCCACAACGTTTGCCAGCATCCTCCCTGCCTGTGCCAGAATGGGAGCTTTGGAACAGGGTATGAACATGCATCGAAGCATAATGGAAGGGGGTTTTTTGTCAGACATTACAGTTGGAAATGCTTTGGTAGACATGTATGCAAAATGTGGAACCATAGACAAAGCACGTAATCTATTTGATAGAATGCCTCAAAGAAATGTAGTCTCATGGACAGCAATGGTTGCAGGATATGCACAAAATGGATTTTGCAAGGATGCTCTCAAAATCTTTGAATTAATGAAGCAATCTGGAACATATCCTGACATTGCAAGCTTTGCTTGTGTTCTGTATGCATGCAGCCATGCAGGTTTAATAGATGAGGGTTGTACATACTTCAATCACATGGTTAACCTTTACTGCATTACCCCTACAGTTGATCATTATGTTTGCATGGTTGGCCTTCTTGCTCGTGCTGGCTATCTCGAGGACACCCTAAACTTTATCATGAAGATGCCAGTTAAACCTGTGGTAGCTGTGTGGATGTGCTTTCTTGGTGCCTGTAGATCACATATGAATATTGGATTAGGAGTATTTACAGCAACACAGCTTTTTGATTTGGATCCTAACAATGCTGCCACTTATGTTCTTCTCTCAAATATCTATGCAGAAGTGGGCCGGTGGGATGAGGTTCAAATTGTAAGGAGATTGATGAAAGATAGAGGAATTAAAAAGATCCCTGGATGTAGTTGGGTTGAAGGCCATGAAATGGTGCATGCTTTTTGTGTAGGCAACAGATCACATCCACAGACATGGGAGATCAATGCAAGGTTGGATAAATTAGCTTGGGAGATGAAGGCAGCAGGGTATGTTCCAGATTCAAGACTTTAACTTAATGATGTGGACGAGGAGCATAAAGAATTCATTCTCTGCCACCATAGTTAAAAGTTGGCAATTGCATTTGGTTTGTTAAACACACCCCTGGAACAACCATGAAATTGTTAAGAACCTTCGAGTATGTATTGATTGCCACACTGCAATGAAATTTATCTCCAAGATTGTTGAGATGTGAACTGTTTCCATCATTTTAAACAGGGCCATTGTTCTTGTGTAGATTACTAGTGATGCTAAACGAAGCAATCTGAAAAGTAGGCTTTGCACTATAATAATGTGCACCGTGTCAAACCTGCAGTAATAATGAAGGGACAAGGTTCTATTTTCAGTTTCTAAAAAGTCCTTTGTTTGTCTGTGTTCATTTTGAGTATTTGGCAATCTAGACCATGCTGTTGGCTTACTAAAACTAGATTGATAGAGAAATGCAGATCACTGCTTATATACTCTGTTGGGGGTATCTGTCAAAGGCATGTTACATAATAACATGGATGTTTCATTGAATTGTTTTCATGAAACCTGCATATATATGAAATGGAAAGCTGGAGGAATGCTTCAAGTAAATGGACAGATGCTTGACCAGCAGGAAATGGGATGCTTGACCAGCAGGAAACGGGAGAGGGAGGCTTACAGATAGCCTCACCTTTTTGTATAGGCTTTTTGTTTGGATTAATATTACTATCTTTTCTCTATGTTGGGGGTATCTGTCAAAGACCTCTTTTATAATAATATCGATGTTTCGTTGAATCATTTTCACAAAACCTGCATATGTATGAAATGGAAAGCTGGAGGAGAAGGTGGAGAATGGGAAAAAACAAAAGGTGAGGAACACTTCAAGTAAATGGAAAGATGCTTGATCAGCAGGAAATGAGAAAGGAAGGCTTACAATTAGCCTTGCCATTTTGTATAGGTCTTTTTTTTGGATTTATTGTATAATCTTGTATCTATGTTGCATAGAGCATTTGGGATTAAATTACACATTCCATATTAGGTATGTAGTTTTATATATGTGAATATAGATTTTGTCTCATTTATAGTTAGATATTTCTAATGTTGCTTTACATCCCTTTGCATGGGGAGATAGCTAATACATTAGTGAATTTACAAATATTTTCTACTTTAATTTTATTTCAATTTGTTTGGTTTTTTTTAGATTACAAAATTCTATGCTACAAGATATGCATAGTTTATGTCTAAATAATTTTGATTTGATTATCAAATTCTAGGCTACAAGATACATCAATATTTAGGTCATAAAAAATGCTAATGTTGTAAATATGTGAAAATGTTTGCCAAGCACTCACATTGTAAATCACAAAATATATGACCCACATGAACATCACATAGCTTAATTAGAGCTGTCATAAGAAGTTTGAAATGGGATATTCTAGTTTGCATATTTCCTTGACACTAATAGTAAGAGTATTGAAGGATTGAGCTCATCGAATGCCATGTGCACCTAGTGCCTCTACTTTAATCTCTCCATACTTAGACTAAGTGTCTTGATATGAAGCTTGACCAATGAATATATGAATTTGGTATCGATGATTATCCTTTGGTATGCACCACTTTTCTTATTGAAACAAGGGGGAATCATTTGCAAGGATCCTACACGATGATGGTGTTGCAAGGTGTGTGCCCTTGGTCTCCTTATGTTGTGCAGTGCAACGCTCAGGTTCGTGACACAGCTTAACCGCCTCCTGTGGATTCATTAACTTTGGCGGTCGTATTGGGCATTAACAAGTCAATCTTTCGGTGCAACAACAACCGCCTTTGCAACAATTGGTATTAGAGCTTGGGTTACGGGTTCAAACCCCTCACTTGCACTGGGGGGATTGTTGCAATGTGTGTGCCCTTGGTCTCCTTGTGTTGTGTAGCGCAGCGCTCTGGTTTGTGACATGGCTTAATCACCTCTCGTGGATTCATTAACTCTGGCGGTTGTATCAGGCATTAATAGTTCAATCTTTTGGTGCAATGGAAATCATCTTTGCAATAGATGGTGGCTTCTAGACCTATTTTTCTTGCATCTATTACTATATCTCTTATATGGAGAATTAAGGCCATGATGAGGAAGCTTTTCACTTTCCTAACCGTAGCATTTGAGAAAGCCTAAAGATCTTGCAAGTGTTAA